>CM075880.1:18139264-18442364 GCA_038021265.1 Cyprinella venusta | reverse complement strand
TGCCTCAATTTTTGCACCCAGGTCCATGTCTCGTGGCCCTCTATCAGAATCCAGAGTTTTGAGAAGATTGGAGAAACTTAATTTTTCACCCCCTGAAAAAAAATATAAGGGGTAACACTGTCATTTTTTTTTTCTGGTCAAAATTTTGAGTTTCAATATCTCACCTCTGGAAGGGTCTACAGCCTCAATTTTTGCACCCAGGTCCATGTCTCGTGGCCCTCTATCAGAATCCAGAGTTTTGAGAGAAGTCGGAGAAAATTAATTTTCACCCCCCGAAAAAAAACGTAAGGGGTAACACTGTCATTTTTTTTCTGGTCAAAATTTTGAGTTTCAATATCTCAGCTCTGGAAGGGTCCACAGCCTCAATTTTTGCACCCAGGTCCATGTCTCGTGGCCCTCTATCAGAATCCAGAGTTTTGAGAAGATTGGAGAAACTTAATTTTTCACCCCCGAAAAAAAAAATGTAAGGGGTAACACTGTCATTTTTTTTTCTGGTCAAAATTTTGATTTTCAATATCTCAGCTCTGGAAGGGTCTACAGCCTCAATTTTTGCACCCAGGTCCATGTCTCGTGGCCCTCTATCAGAATCCAGAGTTTTGAGAAGATTGGAGAAACTTAATTTTTCACCCCCCGAAAAAAAATGTAAGGGGTAACACTGTCTTTTTTTTTTTTTGGTCAAAATTTTGAGTTTCAATATCTCAGCTCTGGAAGGGTCTACAGCCTCAATTTTTGCACCCAGGTCCATGTCTCGTGGCCCTCTATCAGAATCCAGAGTTTTGAGAAGATCGGAGAAACTTAATTTTTCACCCCCCGAAAAAAAACGTAAGGGGTAACACTGTCATTTTTTTTCTGGTCAAAATTTTGAGTTTCAATATCTCAGCTCTGGAAGGGTCCACAGCCTCAATTTTTGCACCCAGGTCCATGTCTCGTGGCCCTCTATCAGAATCCAGAGTTTTGAGAAGATTGGAGAAACTTAATTTTTCACCCCCCGAAAAAAAATGTAAGGGGTAACACTGTCATTTTTTTTTTCTGGTCAAAATTTTGAGTTTCAATATCTCAGCTCTGGAAGGGTCTACAGCCTCAATTTTTGCACCCAGGTCCATGTCTCGTGGCCCTCTATCAGAATCCAGAGTTTTGAGAAGATTGGAGAAACTTAATTTTTCACCCCCCGAAAAAAAACGTAAGGGGTAACACTGTCATTTTTTTTTTTCTGGTCAAATTTTGAGTTTCAATATCTCAGCTCTGGAAGGGTCTACAGCCTCAATTTTTGCACCCAGGTCCATGTCTCATGGCCCTCTATCAGAATCCAGAGATTTGAGAAGATTGGAGAAACTTAATTTTTCACCCCCCGAAAAAAAATGTAAGGGGTAACACTGTCATTTTTTTTTTCTGGTCAAAATTTTGAGTTTCAATATGTCAGCTCTGGAAGGGTCTACAGCCTCAATTTTTGCACCCAGGTCCATGTCTCGTGGCCCTCTATTAGAATCCAGAGTTTGAGAAGATTGGAGAAACTTAATTTTTCGCCCCCCGAAAAAAAACGTAAGGGGTAACACTGTCATTTTTTTTTTCTGGTCAAAATTTTGAGTTTCAATATCTCAGCTCTGGAAGGGTCTACAGCCTCAATTTTTGCACCCAAGTCCATGTCTCATGGCCCTCTATCAGAATCCAGAGTTTTGAGAAGATTGGAGAAACTTAATTTTTCACCCCCCGAAAAAAAATGTAAGGGGTAACACTGTCATTTTTTTTTTCTGGTCAAAACTTTGAGTTTCAATATCTCAGCTCTGGAAGGGTCTACAGCCTCAATTTTTGCACCCAGGTCCATGTCTCGTGGCCCTCTATCAGAATCCAGAGTTTTGAGAAGATTGGAGACACTTAATTTTTCACCCCCCAAAAAAAAATGTAAGGGGTAACACTGTCATTTTTTTTTTCTGGTCAAATTTTTGAGTTTCAATATCTCACCTCTGGAAGGGTCCACAGCCTCAATTTTTGCACCCAGGTCCATGTCTCGTGGCCCTCTATCAGAATCCAGTGTTTTGAGAAGATTGGAGGAACTTTATTTTTCACCCCCCGAAAAAAAATGTAAGGGGTAACACTGTCATTTTTTTTCTCTGGTCAAAATTTTGAGTTTCAATATCTCAGCTCTGGAAGGGTCTACAGCCTCAATTTTTGCACCCAGGTCCATGTCTCGTGGCCCTCTATCAGAATCCAGAGTTTTGAGAAGATTGGAGAAACTTAATTTTTCACCCCCCCCCCCCCCCCCCCCCCCCCCCCCGAAAAAAAAATTTAAGGGGTAACACTGTCATTTTTTTTTCTGGTCAAAATTTTGAGTTTCAATATCTCAGCTCTGGAGGGTCTACAGCCTCAATTTTTGCACCCAGGTCCATGTCTTGTGGCCCTCTATCAGAATCCAGAGTTTTGAGAAGATTGGAGAAACTTAATTTTTCACCCCCCGAAAAAAAATATAAGGGGTAACACTGTCATTTTTTTTTTTGGTCAAAATTTTGAGTTTCAATATCTCAGCTCTGGAAGGGTCTACAGCCTCAATTTTTGCACCCAGGTCCATGTCTCGTGGCCCTCTATCAGAATCCAGAGTTTTGAGAAGATTGGAGAAACTTAATTTTTCACCCCCCGAAAAAATACGTAAGGGGTAACACTGTCATTTTTTTTTTCTGTTTAAAATTTTGAGTTTCAATATCTCAGCTCTGGAAGGGTCTACTACAGCCTCAATTTTTGCACCCAGGTCCATGTCTCGTGGCCCTCTATTAGAATCCAGAGTTTTGAGAAGATTGGAGAAACTTAATTTTTCACCCCCCGAAAAAAAATGTAAGGGGTAACACTGTCATTTTTTTTTTTCTGGTCAAAATTTTGAGTTTCAATATCTCAGCTCTGGAAGGGTCTACAGCCTCAATTTTTGCACCCAGGTCCTTGTCTCGTGGCCCTCTATCAGAATCCAGAGTTTTGAGAAGATTGGAGAAACTTAATTTTTCACTCCCCGAAAAAAAACGTAAGGGGTAACACTGTCATTTTTTTTTCTGGTCAAAATTTTGAGTTTCAATATCTCAGCTCTGGAAGGGTCTACATTCTCAATTTTTGCACCCAGGTCCATGTCTCGTGGCCCTCTATCAGAATCCAGAGTTTTGAGAAGATTGGAGAAACTTAATTTTTCACCCCCCGAAAAAAAAATGTAAGGGGTAACACTGTCATTTTTTTTTTCTGGTCAAAATTTTGAGTTTCAATATCTCAGCTCTGGAAGGGTTTACAGCCTCAATTTTTGCACCCACGTCCATGTCTCGTGGCCCTCTATCAGAATCCAGAGTTTTGAGAAGATTGGAGAAACTTAATTTTTCACCCCCCCTAAAAAAAAATATAAGGGGTAACACTGTCATTTTTTTTTGGTCAAAATTTTGAGTTTCAATATCTCAGCTCTGGAAGGGTCTACAGCCTCAATTTTTGCACCCAGGTCCATGTCTCGTGGCCCTCTATCAGAATCCAGAGTTTTGAGAAGATTGGAGAAACTTAATTTTTCACCCCCCGAAAAAAAACGTAAGGGGTAACACTGTCATTTTTTTTTTCTGTTTAAAATTTTGAGTTTCAATATCTCAGCTCTGGAAGGGTCTACAGCCTCAATTTTTGCACCCAGGTCCATGTCTCGTGGCCCTCTATCAGAATCCAGAGTTTTGAGAAGATTGGAGAAACTTAATTTTTCACCCCCCGAAAAAAAATGTAAGGGGTAACACTGTCATTTTTTTTTTCTGGTCAAAATTTTGAGTTTCAATATCTCAGCTCTGGAATGGTCTACAGCCTCAATTTTTGTACCCAGGTCCATGTCTCGTGGCCCTCTATCAGAATCCAGAGTTTTGAGAAGATTGGAGAAACTTAATTTTTCACCCCCCCCCCCCCCCCCCCCCCCCCCAAAAAAAAATGTAAGGGGTAACACTGTCATTTTTTTTTCTGGTCAAAATTTTGAGTTTCAATATCTCAGCTCTGGAAGGGTCTACAGCCTCAATTTTTGCACCCAGGTCCTTGTCTCGTGGCCCTCTATCAGAATCCAGAGTTTTGAGAAGATTGGAGAAACTTAATTTTTCACTCCCCGAAAAAAAACGTAAGGGGTAACACTGTCATTTTTTTTTCTGGTCAAAATTTTGAGTTTCAATATCTCAGCTCTGGAAGGGTCTACATTCTCAATTTTTGCACCCAGGTCCATGTCTCGTGGCCCTCTATCAGAATCCAGAGTTTTGAGAAGATTGGAGAAACTTAATTTTTCACCCCCCGAAAAAAAAAATGTAAGGGGTAACACTGTCATTTTTTTTTTCTGGTCAAAATTTTGAGTTTCAATATCTCAGCTCTGGAAGGGTTTACAGCCTCAATTTTTGCACCCACGTCCATGTCTCGTGGCCCTCTATCAGAATCCAGAGTTTTGAGAAGATTGGAGAAACTTAATTTTTCACCCCCCCAAAAAAAATGTAAGGGGTAACACTGTCATTTTTTTTCTGGTCAAAATTTTGAGTTTCAATATCTCAGCTCTGGAAGGGTCTACAGCCTCAATTTTTGCACCCAGGTCCTTGTCTCGTGGCCCTCTATCAGAATCCAGAGTTTTGAGAAGATTGGAGAAACTTAATTTTTCACCCCCCGAAAAAAAACGTAAGGGGTAACACTGTCATTTTTTTTTCTGGTCAAAATTTTGAGTTTCAATATCTCAGCTCTGGAAGGGTCTACATTCTCAATTTTTGCACCCAGGTCCATGTCTCGTGGCCCTCTATCAGAATCCAGAGTTTTGAGAAGATTGGAGAAACTTAATTTTTCACCCCCTGAAAAAAAAAATGTAAGGGGTAACACTGTCATTTTTTTTTTCTGGTCAAAATTTTGAGTTTCAATATCTCAGCTCTGGAAGGGTTTACAGCCTCAATTTTTGCACCCACGTCCATGTCTCGTGGCCCTCTATCAGAATCCAGAGTTTTGAGAAGATTGGAGAAACTTAATTTTTCACCCCCCGAAAAAAAACGTAAGGGGTAACACTGTCATTTTTTTTCTGGTCAAAATTTTGAGTTTCAATATCTCAGCTCTGGAAGGGTCCACAGCCTCAATTTTTGCACCCAGGTCCATGTCTCGTGGCCCTCTATCAGAATCCAGAGTTTTGAGAAGATTGGAGAAACTTAATTTTTCACCCCCCGAAAAAAACAATGTAAGGGGTAACACTGTCATTTTTTTTTTCTGGTCAAAATTTTGAGTTTCAATATCTCAGCTCTGGAAGGGTCTACAGCCTCAATTTTTGCACCCAGGTCCATGTCTCGTGGCTCTCTATCAGAATCCAGAGTTTTGAGAAGATCGGAGAAACTTAATTTTTCACCCCCCGAAAAAAAACGTAAGGGGTAACACTGTCATTTTTTTTTCTGGTCAAAATTTTGAGTTTCAATATCTCAGCTCTGGAAGGGTCTACAGCCTCAATTTTTGCACCCAGGTCCATGTCTCGTGGCCCTCTATCAGAATCCAGAGTTTTGAGAAGATTGGAGAAACTTAATTTTTCACCCCCCGAAAAAAAATGTAAGGGGTAACACTGTCATTTTTTTTTTCTGGTCAAAATTTTGAGTTTCAATATCTCAGCTCTGGAAGGGTCTACAGCCTCAATTTTTGCACCCAGGTCCATGTCTCGTGGCCCTCTATTAGAATCCAGAGTTTTGAGAAGATTGGAGAAACTTAATTTTTCACCCCCCGAAAAAAAAAATGTAAGGGGTAACACTGTCATTTTTTTTTTTCTGGTCAAATTTTTGAGTTTCAATATCTCACCTCTGGAAGGGTCCACAGCCTCAATTTTTGCACCCAGGTCCATGTCTCGTGGCCCTCTATCAGAATCCAGAGTTTTGAGAAGATTGGAGAAACTTAAATTTTCACCCCCCGAAAAAAAATGTAAGGGGTAACACTGTCATTTTTTCTTCTGGTCAAAATTTTGAGTTTCAATATCTCAGCTCTGGAAGGGTCTACAGCCTCAATTTTTGCACCCAGGTCCATGTCTCGTGGCCCTCTATCAGAATCCAGAGTTTTGAGAAGATTGGAGAAACTTAATTTTTCACCCCCCGAAAAAAAAATGTAAGGGGTAACCCTGTCATTTTTTTTTTCTGGTCAAAATTTTGAGTTTCAATATCTCAGCTCTGGAAGGGTCTACAGCCTCAATTTTTGCACCCAGGTCCATGTCTCGTGGCCCTCTATCAGAATCCAGAGTTTTGAGAAGATTGGAGAAACTTAATTTTTCACCCCCCGAAAAAAAAATGTAAGGGGTAACCCTGTCATTTTTTTTTTCTGGTCAAAATTTTGAGTTTCAATATCTCAGCTCTGGAAGGGTCTACAGCCTCAATTTTTGCACCCAGGTCCATGTCTCGTGGCCCTCTATCAGAATCCAGAGTTTTGAGAAGATTGGAGAAACTTAATTTTTCACCCCCCGAAAAAAAACGTAAGGGGTAACACTGTCATTTTTTTTTTCTGTTTAAAATTTTGAGTTTCAATATCTCAGCTCTGGAAGGGTCTACAGCCTCAATTTTTGCACCCAGGTCCATGTCTCGTGGCCCTCTATCAGAATCCAGAGTTTTGAGAAGATTGGAGAAACTTAATTTTTCACCCCCCGAAAAAAAATGTAAGGGGTAACACTGTCATTTTTTTTTTCTGGTCAAAATTTTGAGTTTCAATATCTCAGCTCTGGAATGGTCTACAGCCTCAATTTTTGTACCCAGGTCCATGTCTCGTGGCCCTCTATCAGAATCCAGAGTTTTGAGAAGATTGGAGAAACTTAATTTTTCACCCCCCCCAAAAAAAAATGTAAGGGGTAACACTGTCATTTTTTTTCTGGTCAAAATTTTGAGTTTCAATATCTCAGCTCTGGAAGGGTCCACAGCCTCAATTTTTGCACCCAGGTCCATGTCTCGTGGCCCTCTATCAGAATCCAGAGTTTTGAGAAGATTGGAGAAACTTAATTTTTCACCCCCCGAAAAAAAAAATGTAAGGGGTAACACTGTCATTTTTTTTTTCTGGTCAAAATTTTGAGTTTCAATATCTCAGCTCTGGAAGGGTCTACAGCCTCAATTTTTGCACCCAGGTCCATGTCTCGTGGCCCTCTATCAGAATCCAGAGTTTTGAGAAGATTGGAGAAACTTAATTTTTCACCCCCCGAAAAAAAATGTAAGGGGTAACACTGTCATTTTTTTTTTCTGGTCAAAATTTTGAGTTTCAATATCTCAGCTCTGGAAGGGTCTACAGCCTCAATTTTTGCACCCAGGTCCATGTCTCGTGGCCCTCTATCAGAATCCAGAGTTTTGAGAAGATTGGAGAAACTTAATTTTTCACCCCCCGAAAAAAAACGTAAGGGGTAACACTGTCATTTTTTTTTTCTGGTCAAAATTTTGAGTTTCAATATCTCAGCTCTGGAAGGGTCTACAGCCTCAATTTTTGCACCCAGGTCCATGTATCATGGCCCTCTATCAGAATCCAGAGTTTTGAGAAGATTGGAGAAACTTAATTTTTCACCCCCCGAAAAAAAAATGTAAGGGGTAACACTGTCATTTTTTTTCTGGTCAAAATTTTGAGTTTCAATATCTCAGCTCTGGAAGGGTCCACAGCCTCAATTTTTGCACCCAGGTCCATGTCTCGTGGCCCTCTATCAGAATCCAGAGTTTTGAGAAGATTGGAGAAACTTAATTTTTCACCCCCCGAAAAAAAAAAATGTAAGGGGTAACACTGTCATTTTTTTTTTCTGGTCAAAATTTTGAGTTTCAATATCTCAGCTCTGGAAGGGTCTACAGCCTCAATTTTTGCACCCAGGTCCATGTCTCGTGGCCCTCTATCAGAATCCAGAGTTTTGAGAAGATTGGAGAAACTTAATTTTTCACCCCCCGAAAAAAAATGTAAGGGGTAACACTGTCATTTTTTTTTTCTGGTCAAAATTTTGAGTTTCAATATCTCAGCTCTGGAAGGGTCTACAGCCTCAATTTTTGCACCCAGGTCCATGTCTCGTGGCCCTCTATCAGAATCCAGAGTTTTGAGAAGATTGGAGAAACTTAATTTTTCACCCCCCGAAAAAAAACGTAAGGGGTAACACTGTCATTTTTTTTTTCTGGTCAAAATTTTGAGTTTCAATATCTCAGCTCTGGAAGGGTCTACAGCCTCAATTTTTGCACCCAGGTCCATGTCTCATGGCCCTCTATCAGAATCCAGAGTTTTGAGAAGATTGGAGAAACTTAATTTTTCACCCCCCGAAAAAAAAAATGTAAGGGGTAACACTGTCATTTTTTTTTCTGGTCAAAATTTTGAGTTTCAATATCTCAGCTCTGGAAGGGTCTACAGCCTCAATTTTTGCACCCAGGTCCATGTCTTGTGGCCCTCTATCAGAATCCAGAGTTTTGAGAAGATTGGAGAAACTTAATTTTTCACCCCCCTAAAAAAAATGTAAGGGGTAACACTGTCATTTTTTTTCTGGTCAAAATTTTGAGTTTCAATATCTCAGCTCTGGAAGGGTCTACAGCCTCAATTTTTGCACCCAGGTCCATGTCTCGTGGCCCTCCATCAGAATCCAGAGTTTTGAGAAGATTGGAGAAACTTAATTTTTCACCCCCCGAAAAAAAACGTAAGGGGTAACACTGTCATTTTTTTTCTGGTCAAAATTTTGAGTTTCAATATCTCAGCTCTGGAAGGGTCTACAGCCTCATTTTTTGCACCCAGGTCCATGTCTCGTGGCCCTCTATCAGAATCCAGAGTTTTGAGAAGATTGGAGAAACTTAATTTTTCACCCCCCGAAAAAAAATGTAAGGGGTAACACTGTCATTTTTTTTCTGGTCAAAATTTTGAGTTTCAATATCTCAGCTCTGGAAGGGTCTACAGCCTCAATTTTTGCACCCAGGTCCATGTCTCGTGGCCCTCTATCAGAATCCAGAGTTTTGAGAAGATTGGAGAAACGTAATTTTTCACCCCCCGAAAAAAAACGTAAGGGGTAACACTGTCATTTTTTTTTCTGGTCAAAACTTTGAGTTTCAATATCTCAGCTCTGGAAGGGTCTACAGCCTCAATTTTTGCACCCAGGTCCATGTCTCGTGGCCCTCTATCAGAATCCAGAGTTTTGAGAAGATTGGAGAAACTTAATTTTTCACCCCCCGAAAACAAATGTAAGGGGTAACACTGTCATTTTTTTTTCTGGTCAAAATTTTGAGTTTCAATATCTCACTTCTGGAAGGGTCTACAGCCTCAATTTTTGCACCCAGGTCCATGTCTCGTGGCCCTCTATCAGAATCCAGAGTTTTGAGAAGATTGGAGAAACTTAATTTTTCACCCCCCGAAAAAAAACCTAAGGGGTAACACTGTCATTTTTTTTTCTGGTCAAAATTTTGAGTTTCAATATCTCAGCTCTGGAAGGGTCTACAGCCTCAATTTTTGCACCCAGGTCCATGTCGCGTGGCCCTCTATCAGAATCCAAAATTTTGAGAAGATTGGAGAAACTTAATTTTTCACCCCCCGAAAAAAAACTTAAGGGGTAACACTGTCATTTTTTTCTGGTCAAAATTTTGAGTTTCAATATCTCAGCTCTGGAAGGGTCTACAGCCTCAATTTTTGCACCCTGGTCCATGTCTCGTGGCCCTCCATCAGAATCCAGAGTTTTGAGAAGATTGGAGATTCACCCCCCGAAAAAAAATGTAAGGGGTAACACTGTCATTTTCTTTTCTGGTCAAAATTTTGAGTTTCAATATCTCAGCTCTGGAAGGGTCTACAGCCTCAATTTTTGCACTCAGGTCCATGTCTCGTGGCCCTCTATCAGAATCCAGAGTTTTGAGAAGATTGGAGAAACTTAATTTTTCACCCCCCGAAAAAAAATGTAAGGGGTAACACTGTCATTTTTTTTCTGGTCAAAACTTTGAGTTTCAATATCTCAGCTCTGGAAGGGTCTACAGCATCAATTTTTGCACTCAGGTCCATGTCTCGTGGCCCTCTATCAGAATCTAGAGTTTTGAGAAGATTGGAGAAACTTAATTTTTCACCCCCCGAAAAAAAACTTAAGGGGTAACACAGTCATTTTTTTTTTCTGGTCAAAATTTTGAGTTTCAATATCTCAGCTCTGGAAGGGTCTACAGCCTCAATTTTTGCACTCAGGTCCATGTCTCGTGGCCCTCTATCAGAATCCAGAGTTTTGAGAAGATTGGAGAAACTTAATTTTTCACCCCCCGAAAAAAAATGTAAGGGGTAACACTGTCATTTTTTTTCTTGTCAAAATTTTGAGTTTCAATATCTCAGCTCTGGAAGGGTTCTAGAGCCTCCATTTTTGCACCCAGGTCTAAGTGTCATGGCCCTCTATCAGAATCCAGAGTTCCAGAAAAAAAACGACACTGTTACCCCTTATGTTTTTTTTATTTTTTTGCCCAAAAATTAAGTTTCCCCAATCTTCTCAAAACTCTGGATTCTGATAGAGGGCCATGACACTTAGACCTGAGTGCAAAAATGGAGGCTCTAGACCCTTCCAGAGCTGAGATATTGAAACTCAAAATTTTGTCCAGAAAAAAAAACGACAGTGTTACCCCTTATGTTTTTTTTTATTTTTTTGGCAAAAATTTAACTTTCCCCAATTTTCTCAAAACTCTGGATTCTGATAGAATCCAGCCATGACACTTAGACCTGAGTGCAAAAATGGAGGCTCTAGACCCTTCCAGAGCTGAGATAACGATCCCTTCAGCTGTGTGTGACAGAGATCAGACACTGAGACCACAGGCACTTCGGCTCCATGCCGGAGTCAGTCGTAGGTTTCAGTCGGCTGGTCGTAGCGTGTGAAGAGTGAACGGAAAGCGGTTGGGTGGATGAGGGCAACACTGTTATCTGATGGATGAGAAAGAGGAAAACAAAATCTAATCAGATAAAACATCTGACTATTGTGGGGATTTTTCCAGGGTGATGTGTAGCAAGTTTTGGCTTGTGCAGGGTCTGTCAGTCAGTCAGGTGACTTACACACATCCATTATCAAAAAATAAAAATCAAAATTATATTTTGTATTAAGAAAATGATGCCTATTTTAGAAACTTTAAGACATTGTTTACAGAATCAGTTATTATAATATATCACAATATTGCTGTTTTTTCTGTATTTTTGATCAAATGCATTTTCCAAACTTTTGACCATGATCTATTTGTGCACACACACACACACACACACCCACACACACACACCCACACACACACACCCACACACACACACACACACACACACACACACACACACACACACATACATATACATATAATGTTTATTTTTGTATTACATTTTAGGGGTCAAATATGACCTGAACTTTACTTAAAATTTTCATAAAATTTACTCAAAACATGTTTGTCCATTAGTTACATTCATAAATGTTCACATTGTGTATTATGTGTAAAAAGTTCTTTTTTATTCATAAAACGGCTATTTAAAAAATGTACATTGTGTATTATTCGATATGGAAATGTTCTGTTTTTTTTTTTTTTTTTTTTTTTTTGGACTACACACCAATGTACATTTTTTAAATAGCCGTTTTATGAATAAAAAAAGCACTTTTTACTAGGGCTGCCAAAACGATTAGTCGCGATTAATCGCATCCAAAATAAAAGTTTGTGTTTACATAATATATGTGGGTGCACTGTGTATAATTATTTTGTATATATATATAAAAACACACATGCATGTATATTTAAGAAAAAAAAATTATTTATATATAAAATATTCATATTTATATATCATATAAATTATATATAAATCTATATACAGAATATACATGAAAATATTTCCGAAATATATACAAGCATGCGTGTGTATTTATATATCTAAAATAATTATACACAGTGCCCCCACATATATTATGTAAACACAAACTTTCATTTCGGATGCGATTAATTGCAATTAATCGTTTTGACAGCCCTACTCTTTACACATATACACAATGTGAAAATTTATGAATGTAACTAATGGACAAACAAGTTTTGAGTGAATTTTATGAAAATATTAAATAATGTTTATTTTTGTATTACATTTTAGGGGTCAAATATGACCTGAACTTTACTTAACGTTTTCATAAAATTCACTCAAAACATGTTTGTCCATTAGTTACATTCATAAATTTTCACATTGTGTATATATGTAAAAAGTGCTTAATTCATAAAACGGCTTTTTAAAAAATGTACATTGTGTATTATTCGATATAGAAATGTTTTGGGGTTTTTTTGGACTACACATCTGTACACACATACAATGTACATTTTTTAAATAGCCGTTTTATGACTAAAAAAAGCACTTTTTACACATATACACAATGTGAAAATATCATCACACTTTAAAATGTGTGAATAAAGAATGACTTTAAAATGTAAAGATTCCACAGCATGATGTCACAGGAGGAGAAACATTCTAAAACGCACAAAAAGAACTGGTTGTGTTCTCTGGTTCTAAAACCTATGATCTGATGCCATTTTTAAAATGGCAATTTCAAAGTGTTGAACTACTAAACTGTTGACGTCAACAACAAAAAAAGCCTGTGTGTCTTTTTCGAAGCATATTTGTTTTAACTGATGCGTGAGTATCAAGCCGGGGCAAATGTCCCGTCCCTCGGGGCATAGACGAGCCGTCAGCGCTGAGAGCTTCTCCTTTGTGTCTGTGGAGTCCTCGTCCTGTGTTTCCTCAGACAGAGATCTGCTTGATCCAGCAGCGTTACAGAGATAAACACAGAGCTGTTTTACTCGGAATAATCTTTAAAGCCACAAAGTTTAGGATATATTCGATTTAGCGGAATACTTAAATGAGATTCTTCAGTTTTAGAAAAACTAAAATGTAATGTAAAATTTTATTTACTCATCCATTTGTCCTTGCTTATGTTGTAATTAGCTGGTTTTGTGTTCACAGGTCAGTGTCTTTGTGGACTAAATAAGCTCTTGGTATTGGTGTCGGGTCGAGGCATCTGTCGGGTTTCCTGGCCAGCACAAGCTTTAGATGCATTAGGAGAGTTTGGATTACAGAGACCAGGACACCACCATGACACTAATACCCAGGAATACACTTTAGACACCAACATGCTCTGAACCGACCCAAGAAAGACAGACAGAGGAGGGAAGAAAAAGGGTAAAACTTCATTTTTACCTTTATGTTTTGATCATAAAATCCTCTGCTTCTGTCAGTCTGAGGTGTTTATGTGAATCTGGGGCTGGTGAATGTAGGACTGTCAGGGCCGGTAGGGTCAGAGCAGGCTTACGCTGTAATCCCCCCAGCAGACGTCCATATCAGGAGGTGTGGCGCACACTCGCTCGCTCGTCTAGACGGCCCGTAGACGGCACCCTCCCCCAGAGACCTGCTGTTCCTGGCACAGGGGCCGTTCCACTTACACTGAGGGAATTTACTCACAGAAACTCGTTCACGTGTGGAAATAAAATGTGATTCAGAAATTAAAGTGCAATGTGGGTCATTACAGAGTTTATCTAAATAAGATATGTATATGTGTATATGTGTATATGATATGTATTTTCAATGACGCGTACTGTTTTTAAGTAAAAATTTCAGCAAAATATTTCAAATAAAACATTTTAAATATGAAAAAAACTCAACTTTTAAAGCCAAGCATAATACAATCTAAATAAACAGTGTAGAATTTGTTTTACGCAAAGGCCTAATGACCAACCCGATCTCACGACCAAGTCGTACGAATTCGACGAATGATTAAAAAGTGGCTAATTCGTAACAATTCATACGACCTCACTCGTAGTACGATTTTGCTAAAACGTACATATTTTACGAATTGGCCAATTCGTATGAATTCGTACGAATGACCTAACCCTTACCCCGCCCCTAAACCTAACCATCACGTGGGTTTAGACAAATCCTTCAAATTCGTATGAGTGAGGTCGTACGAATTAAACATTTTTTACTCATTCGTCGTATTCGTACGAATTGGGCGTGAGATAGTGTTGTTATGACAGCAGATTCGTGGGTCAATTAGGTTTAAAAAAAAAAAAGCATTTTTCAGGGCAAAAAAAACAACCTTCACATTAGCAAAACACACAAATTCAGAGATATATTCGATATTTTTTGTTTTATTTTGGCATTTCTTTGTTTGCATTTATATTAAGCAAAGTGCATCTCTTTTTCATCTCATCAACACATTGCACAAAACATAAATAACAATGCATATAAAACTTCGTATTTACAGGTAATAATATATTTATATTTAACATAAAATACATTTTAGCTTTTATTTCACTTAATTAAATCTTAGTCATTTATTAAAGTCGAAGTGAGTTTTCGTTTGCCATTTCTCGCAAAACATCGTCCGCTTTTCGCAGAAACAAAACAACATAGTCCATAAAAGGTAAGGTCTAGTCCGTCTCCATAGCGATGAAGGAATGGGGGGGGCGGGGCTTGCTGTTACCGGTTATTAAATATGACTTCCAGCCAGCAGGGGCAGCTGCTGATGAACTGTCTGGTGTAACACTGTCCCCAGCCCTTCACGAAACTGATCTGGACGGTGAAACCCGTCCTCGGCTGCTGGCTAAACTCGTGGTCGTTGGGCCGTTGCAGGCTCCCTGCCTTCTCAAAGTCGAAAGCCTTGATGGAAAACCCGGGGAATACTTTGTGCACCAGCAGCGTCCGCGAGTCGGGGTTGTCCAGTGTGGCTGACTTGATGAATATGGGGTAGCAACTCCGGTTATACACCCACACGCCGTCGGGTTCGCGGCTGAGCTGGATGCCGAAGCCGATCTTGGCCCGAACCATTTGCACCAGTTGACTCTTGTTTTCGGAGGCGAGCTGGCCCAAGCAAAAGCCCGTGCCCTGAGGTAGGTCATAGAAGATGTCCAGAGATGGCTCCTGGACGGAGTAGAGGCGCCCGACGCGGGTCTTTTCCTCCCAGTACGCCACCACACACCAGTGAGGCTGTTCTCCACGCTCCTGAAGAGCCAGGGAATCTGTGGAGAGACAAAGGAGGACACGGTTATTAATCACGCCAATTTAACTTCATGAACATCATTGAATCCCTGCTGGAAAAACCAGGGCAAGGGTCTAAGGTGGTCTACCAGGTTGAAACCAAGACCACCAGTGGATAAGCCAACCATCTAAACTAGATTATGACCAATTTGGACAAGAAAGAGCCATCAGAAACTGTTATAGAGTAAAAGCCATCAAAGTGTTCTGTTATTAATTACGCCAATTTAACTTCATTCATTGAATCCCTGCTGAAAAAAACCCAATGTTATTAGATTAAAGTGGTCAAACTGGTAAATGCTGATCCAAGATGGTCTACTATCCTGAAACCAAGACCAGAAGTGGGTAGGCCAACTGATTACCCATCTAAACTAGATTATGACCAACTTAGAATAGTAAAACCCATCAGAAACAGACTTTTCGATGGATTAAAAGTGTTGTAGAGGAAGAAAGAACTAGATTACGAGGGGAACTAGTACAAAAAGGTACACACATACTCACATTCACACAACATCGCATGCCTTCTATCCAGGAAAACCATCCTAAGCTCTGCCAAACATATCTTGCATCCTTAATTTCAGATGTGGGAATGTGAGGAATCTGCCGCCCCGCGCGGAGCAGCGCCACTGGCCTCCAGCGCTTGTTTACATTAGCAGTGTTGCTTATCATTCGTCTGGGCCGCCTCTGTCCCGAACGCCAACCCGAACAATGTCCTGACGTCAATGCGACAATAAATCTGCAGTCGTGCTCGCCCTCGCCAACCAATATCTGATGTAATAATGCAATGAGGACTTAGCCACGCCTACAGGAAATCTCATTGGTCCATTTCCTTCCCCATTTATTAAACATTAAACGTCACATTTTGATTCTTGGTGCAATGTGTATGCTTCCAGCGAAGAGAGAGAAATCTGACCTGACATCTGGTTAGTAGTACACCATGCTAAAGAGGTCAGTTCTTGAGTCATCGGGACTCCTCGTCTGTCTACAGTCTCTCTTTAATCTCATATGGGGTGAGTAGGCCGTAATTTAGCAGTGTAGTTAATTACGCACCAGCCCAGACTAACTTGATGACTAGACTAGGTAGAGCCTTCATTACAACCCTTACAAACATGCATGTTTGGATATGTTACCAAGGGAATACCAATTATACACTTCGAAGAGCTTACAGTGCCGCTTAGGTAGCATGGTATATGAATACAGTAATCAAACAGTATCGTGGTATATATCAAAATTACATAGTATTACTGAACCACGGTACTTTTGCACCATGAAATATGGATATGCCTTAAAGGAATACTCCACTTTTTTTTGGAAATAGGCTCATTTTACAACTCCCCAAGAGTTAAACAGTCGAGTTTCACCGTTTTCGAATCCATTCAGACGATTTTCTGATATTTAGAAGAATATCAGTAACCAGACAGTTTCTGGTCTCATTGACTTCCATAGTAGGAAAAAATATATAATATGGAATTCAATGGAAGTCAATGAGACCAGAAACTGTCTGGTAAGTGATATTCTTCTAAATATCAGAAAATCGGCTGAATGGATTCGAAAATGGTAAAACTCGACTGTTTAACTCTGGGGGAGTTGTAAAATGAGCCTATTTCCCAAAAAAGAGGAGCATCCCTTTAAATATACTGTGGCATTGTAGTGATTACTGAAATTCATAAACTATAGTATAATAAATTACATTTTACAATATATTCAAATCGAAAACAGTTATTTTAAATTGTAATAATATTTCACAATATTGCTGTTTTTTTTACTATTTATTTAGGAGATCATAAAAGACTCTTTCAGAAATATTTTTAAAAATCTTACTGACGCCACTATGCAGTATCACACCAATAACATGCTTGCTATGTGTCAGACTGAGGCTATTTTAGTCTGGATAGTTGACTAGTCTCTTTGACAACATCATGAACAGCAAGCAAACCTGAGTAACACACACGAACGCAAATCATATATCGAACAGACCTCTAAGTGTGTGTGTGTGTTCAGATGTGTTTAATCAAATAGAGACACAACTGCACAGGTATGTGTGTGTGTATGTGTGTGTGTGAATGGAGGTGTGTGAATTTACTGCCATGTGTGTGTGTGGCGTCTCAGTGTCGGTTGGATGACCACAGTGTCACCCCGAATGACATGGTGACAGCCAGACGCAGAGAGCGTCCTGAAATAGAGTGTGCAACATGACACACACACACACACACACACACCTCATGTCTTCTGCAGCCTTGAGCGTTCGTTTGACATCCTGAACTCTATTACAACCAATCGCTCTCAACACGGGCCTTATGATTTCTAATGAATCATGGAATCCAGTCATAATAATGGACATTTGTGAATATCAAGGAATTGGGCAAATTTTAGATCAATAAATCAAAAGTTCCTTAAATTGAAGAAATTATGATACAAATATATTACTATGGCACTGTAAAATTTACTTCTCAAAGTAGTAGGCGACAATAATAACAATTCTTGCTACTAAAATCTCACTTTAGATTACCGTTTGATTTTGATGATTATTTTAAGGTTTATTATAATTAAGAGATTTTTTCATTTGTTCATTAATTTATACTCTAAAGTACAGCACTTTATTTGATAAAAATAAAAATGGAATGTTTAACTGTAAATTAATCGTTACATTACATTAAAACAGAAAACATTTAATTTGTTTGTTTAATTTGGGAAAAAATAAAACAGATTTTATAGGGACCCATAAACCTCTCTCTCTCTCTCTCTCTCTCTCTCTCTCTCTCTCTCTCTCTCTCTCTCTCTCCCATCCCCCAAGCGGTTTTGTTCTGTCTTTATCTCTCTCCTAGAGGAGACAAAAAGACTCTACACACACACACACACACACACACTCATGGTCTTTGTTTGTGGTTGAGCTGAAGTCAAATCTCCATTTAGAGCTTTACTGCCTCAGGTAACAAACCATCCTTCCTCTGTCCACACTGGCTCCCTTTGGTCTGAGCGCTCTCTCTCTCTCTCTCTCTCTCTCTCTCTCTCTCTCACACACACACACACACACACACACACACACACACACTGGTGTTTTCGGCATATGTCGGGGCAAAGTTTTTCCATTTACGAAGACTCAGCTTTTTAAATAGTCACTTTGTACAAGAAACGAACACAAAAGAACAACACAGAGGTGTCTGGACATCTAATGGAATCACACACACACACACACACAGACACGAGTCACTCAGCAGTCTGGAGAAGTTAATGATTATTTCTGTCTGTCTCCACACACACACACACACACTGGAGGGAAGTCTGTGTTTTTATTGATCTGCTCTCGTCTGGTTGAGGTTCACTGTTTTACGAGCAGTCAGCGCTCTTCTCTGACGGCGCACGCGGGTCGGGTGAGGTCAGGGGTCAGAGGTCAGGGGCCGCTTCTTAAGCTAAACCAATGATGACGACAACACGCAGTGACATCCAACATGGGTTATGCCAACTCTTCAGACGCCACAAACACGAGCGTGTACGAAACGCGGAAGCAAAATTATGCCCATACGACTATGACTATACAAAAATAATAATATTGCTTACTTAATATATTATTATATTTACAATAAAAAAAATTACTATTGTAACGTTTTATTGTAAAATAAAACAATATAGAATTTAAGAAAAAAAACATTAATGTTATAACTATTACTAAATAAATTTTAGTAATAGTTATAACATTAATTACTAAATATAGTTACTAAATATAGTTAACTAATAGTTATAACTATTACTAAATAAATATAAATAAATAAATAAATAAATTAAAATTTCACTGTAAAAAAGCATTGAAGAAACAAATAATCTGGTATTTGTATGATTATTATTATAACATATTAAAATATCAAACAAAGCAATACAACTGTAAACGTACAATTCATATTTATAACATAACATTTATATAACTATGGAAGAAGGCCGTTTACTCTATAGCGCCTCTAGTGGTAAAGTAACTACTCGAACCGTTCCATCAAGTGTTAGCGTTCACGTACTTAAGCAGAGTTTGTGTCAGGCCCTAGAAAACGATCAAACACAACTGGCAGACGTTTAGGATTCGTCATGCAAAATACCAACTAAACAAACAAACCCAGAGGCAACTTCTCTGATGTGTGTGTGTCAGTTACAGCTCTATAAATATTATCTTTTTCCTCGGGCGTGTGTATTATAGCAACAATCTCACACACACGTTCGACCGAGAGACACGCAGACGGACAGACAGATGGACACAAATGTTTGGCAGCTTCTTTGTTTGGAAGTCAATAAAGGAAACTGGCAATTAGATGGAGAGAGCCATTACATAACACACACACACACAGTCAGGAAAACCTGCAACGCACAGGAAATACTTCATGTTGTCCTCCATTGTGCACGCATACGTGGATCAGACCTCTTAGATTTTATGACGCACAGGTTGTATACTGTTCACTCGCTGTGGGAGTGTCGGGGCAAAGGAAACCATTTATGAAATCATGTTGATTGTGAGGTCAAAGGTCAGAGGTGTAAGCCTCTCCACCAATAAAAAGCCACGACTATATTATATCATATAAAAAAGCATTTTAAAATATTATTACCGAACTGGTGGAGCCTGTTGAGAGGAGTCACCAGAGTTGATGTGCTTTCCTGTTTGGACGGTAAATAATTATAATGTGCATTTCAATTGTTCAATTCCAGTCAGACCGGAGCCGAAAGTTTCTGAATGAACGCATCATGTGTGTGTGTGTGAGCGTGAGAAAGAGTCCCGCCGCTCTGTGTGTTTAGTTAAGTGATTAGATTGCGGTTTAAGGAAATGTTTGTGTCTGAGGTGTCTGGATCCTGAGGGCGTTTGTGTATGAGTGAGTGAGTGACAAACGTCTTCCAGCACCGAAAAATGCACGAAGAGCCGATGTCAAATTAAGCCAAACGTCCCGCTTGATTGAGGAAGCGGTCGGTAACGAGCGAAACGTACAACAAAGCGTTCACAGTTCAAAACATGCCGTCAAACGGAGCAGCTCTGGACGCTCAAGGAACTGCTTTGTGTCATTTTCTCCAAATGTTTTCTTTCCGCTTGGCGGAGGCGCCCGGGAGGCCCGACTCGAGACTCAAGGCTTTTTCCTCCGAGGAATGATGTCATTTCCTGTGCTGCCCTTTCCTCCTCGGCTAACCCAAACAACCTTGGAATGAGGCGGGAGGTTGTCACGGTAACATGGCCCCTGAAGGGGGGATTAGGGCTGCCGAGGGCCCTGCAGTCATTCACGGGACCTTTATAAAGGCCTGATTGTGGATCTGGTTTCAAGAACAGCTTAAAGCGGGTGAGGTGCAACACACACTTACAAAATAGGGTCGTTTTCGTCCAGATCGGAAGCCAAGACGTTCTGAGGAAATCAGTTGCGCGCTCAACTTTATCCGTTCCCGAAACCACATTCATACGACGGACGACGTGAAGAGAAAATAGTGGCTAACGGCTGATTTTATGCAGATTATTTGTTTATTTGACAGGGACATTGCGCAACAAATGTGTTCCACAAGACAGAGATAGCTTTAAGCTAATTTTCATCTAATTTTCAGATGTTTAGAGAGTAATTTAATTTTAGCAAAAGAGATCTACATCTTAAATAAATACAGCTTTTCTGCTAAATTTGCTAAAAAAATATGTAGATAATTTTACATAAAAAGATTAATTGCGATTAATCGCATCCAAAATAAAAGTTTGCGTTTACATAATACATGTGTGTGTACTGTGTATAATTATTCTGTATATTTAAAAAAAAACACATATGCTTGTATATATTTAAGAAAAATGTGTTATTAATATATCAGATATTTATATGTATTTATATATATTTATGTATAATATTAATTTTGTATAAATTAGGGCTGGGCAACGATTAAGCGCATCCAAAATAAAAGTTGTGTTTACATAATACATGTGTGTGAAGTGTGTATAATTATTTTGCATATATAAATACACACACATGCATGTATATATTTAAGATATATTTTCATGAATTTACCGTATATATATATATATTTATACATAATTTATATTAAATATAAATATTTTATATATTAATAACACATTTTTCTTAAATATATACATGCATGTGTGTGTATTTATATATACAAAATAATTATACACAGTACACACACATATATTATGTAAACACAAACTTTTATTTTGTATGCGATTAATCGCGATTAATCGTTGCCCAGCCCTATATATATATATATATATATATATATATATATAAAGTATATACATGCAAATATTTCTTAAATATATACATGCATGTGTGTGTATTTATATATACAAAATAATTATACACACTACACACACATATATTATGTAAACACAAACTTTTATTTTGTATGCGATTAATCACGATTAATCGTTTCACAGCTCTAATAAATAAATAAATATACATTTTTTTTGGGCTTGGCCAATAAATTAAATATAAACAAAT
The DNA here is from genome assembly GCA_038021265.1 of Cyprinella venusta. Taxonomy (NCBI): domain Eukaryota; kingdom Metazoa; phylum Chordata; class Actinopteri; order Cypriniformes; family Leuciscidae; genus Cyprinella; species Cyprinella venusta. The sequence goes on along the minus strand of CM075880.1, from coordinate 18,420,954 downwards.
ATTGAAATAAAGCATACAAATAAACACTGTAATGTTAATGCCAATACTAATAGAAAAACAAAAGTTAGTTGTCTTCATTAGTTAACTGTAATTTTATGTATTTTTATTAACATTAACAAAGATTAGTAAATGCTATAAAATGATATAGTTCATGTTAAATTATGCATAAATAATGCATTAACTAATGCCAAAAAAAAAAAAAATTCAGAAAACCTCATTTGCTATGGTTGTCATTTTAAGGTTAACTCACTTCAGACTAACCCAGACAAGCAATGCTCAGACTCTCATCCAATTATCCTGAACACACACACGTGCGCACGTTTACTTAGCTATTTAAATGGGGACATTACATAAACATAATCGTTTTTATACTGTACACACTCTATGTTCTCTCCCCTTACACTAACCCTTATCTATCACAGAAACTTTCTGCATTTTTACATTTTTAAAAAACCTTTAATTACTTTATTTTAGGTATACAATAAAGTAACTAAAGGTAAAGTAAGTAGGTATACACACACACACACACACACAGAGATCTCTACCCGTCTCATGTCTGAAGCAGCAGATGAAAAGGGCAGAGCGAGTGAATTAGAAGGTCAGAGAGACGCTTTCATTGGGAGTGTGTTTCCTGTGTGTCGGGCTTTTCTTCCGCTGCCTGAAACTTTTCTTCCTCCCCCCTCATCCCTCTCTGAGCTCCATTCACTCATTCCAGCAGGAAAAACACACCTCAGCGAGAGGATGAACCAAAGTCAGACTCACGGTCAGAAATCTAATGCAGTCGGGAGGAGGTGTTTGCTCGGGACAGAAACGCTCGGTCTTTCATCCCACACACACACACAAACAAGAAGCATAAAACAAACGCCGGGGCACCTTCACACTGGAGGCCAGAGAAAGGGAGCAGCTCACACACACACACATACACATTCATGGCACGCACACCGCTCTGAGTGCTGTACTTTAGCATGTGTTTATGTAAAGCTTCCATCATTTTGGTCTTCTTATCTGAAAACCCATCTAAAGACCCTTCACACGCACACACACACACACTCACTCCGCCCAGCGCTGAATTAAACACCATCATAAAAACCCTTTAAAGTCGCTGTAATGAGAAACATCTGTACTCAGAAACCCGGCCTAGACCAAACTAATCCTCCTCTCGCTCTCTCAGGGTCTCTCATAAACACAATCACTGCAGTTTGTGTGTATTCAGAGCTAAAGACGTGACGATACATCGGTCTACTAAAGAAGAGCAGATCACACACACACACACACACAAACTGTACCCTTGTTTACATTTTAAAGTCAACATGAAACCAGAGTTGTTCAATGTAACTTAAACTTTTGTTCATTAAAATAAAATTAAAATAAAATTAAAATAAAATATATAAATATAAAATATTTTTTAATGAAAACTAGAAATTTTGCCTTGACAAATAACTGAAATAAATGATTTTACATTCACTTCTCAAAATCTTAAACTTAAAAAATGTAAACGAAATAAAATTAGTACAAAAAAACCTACTATCAATAATTCAAAGTCATAATAAATTCATAAATACTATAAATAATTCTAAAATAGCCCTGCATGTAACATTTCACTTCTGTTGTGATATTTTCTGATCAGATTTGATGGATTTTGATTGGTAAACAATTCCTACATAGCTAGTTAGTGAACATCATCCACTATGAATGAGCATTGAGAAAGTAAATGTGATGGATTTATACACACATAGCAAACAATACAAGCAGAAACTCAGCTCATATCCGCACAGAAGACACAGATAAGGATGAGCTCTCACCTGAGAACCCCATAGGGGCCGAATACGCCGTTCCCCCAGTTTCAGTGGAAGCAGGCACAGAACCTGGAGAATCTGTGGAGAAACAAGAGTGACAGCTGTCAATCATAGGCATCAAAGAGCCGCACAAACACAGATTGGCCTCATTTTGGCTAAAATAGTTTGAAACCAACGGCCATTCGTTTCCCATTCCTTATACTTGTCTGTCCTGCAGGATAAATAAAGCGATTCTTAGTTTAAAGTCTTTGCCAGGAAAGCTAGCGGTGGTTAGTAATGGGAATACAGCGTTTAGCAGGATACACTCCATCAAGTCCAACACAACGAGCTAGTCAGGAAATAGCAGCGGCCTTGAGAACGGTGTACAGTAAATGTTCTAATTACGGTGCGAGCAGACAGGAAAAACACACTTTTAACGTTAACCCTTTAATACTAGCCTGGAATATTGTCTCCATATGTTACTATGATCAAACAACAGGAGAAGGTATGACAGTCACAATGAAAGCTGAATACAATGGTAGCAGTTTAGCTAACACCAGGTTTATGCTAACAAAGATAGCTAAAAGTATAGGCTAATGTTCATCTGTGAGGTGTTTTTTAAAACTCATGCGTGTAGTTTGGGTTTTAAAAAGAACACCACAAGCTAACGTTAGCATTAGCCTGTATTGCTATATTTAACAAGACTTCTGAAATATTGGTATTTGTTTACCTTCAAGTGACCCTTAACCGACAACAGAGAAGCGTAAGCATATTTTAACTTCAAATCTCGGGGGGAATTAAAGTACATTTTCAAAGGTCACAGTTCGACAGACAAAAAAGGCCAGGGAATCCCTGACATTTAAGACATGTCGTTGTTTAACTGTGGTTTTTGGGCATGTAACATGTCAAGTCATCCTCGTTTATATAGTGCTTTTAACAATGCAGATTGCTCCAAAGCAGGAGATATACGGAGATATACTTAAAGCTACACTGTGTGATTTTAACCCCCATCTAGCGGTGAAACGATATATGGCCATCCGGTGAATATTAGTTTCTGTTCCTCTCAATTCCGATTTTGTTTTAACTCCTACAGTGGCCAATGTAGTCCAAGATTAACATGGCTTCCAGTTCAACCTCGTCCATGAGTGTTAACTCAAACGTAAACGCAAAAGGCGAAGCTTGAATTAACGGGTATGTCCCTCTTTGGCTAATGTACTTTCAAGATGGAGGGGCAACATGGCGACCGCCATTAGAACCCCTTACCCGTATGTATTTTCAATGGCATATTATACACTCACGAGAATACTTTATCACTTGAACGAAGTAAATATACATTAATGAGCACATATATTTTTGAAAGAACGAAGTGTTTTTAGCCAAGAATAAACTAAAAGAGTTTCACAGTGTAGCTTTAATATCATTTAAAGTAACAGAGATTGGTTTGGTTTTATAGCGGTCCTTGAATAATGTTATTTTCCAGCTAATATTAGGTTTGAAAATGATCATTTGTTATTAACGTTATTAAAGTTTTCTGACGCCGATGGCGTTCACATTATTGATTCTACATTGTGTGCGTTTGAATAAACGTGCGCAGGTTTTTAATTTCCAACAACCCATGCCCAAACAACCTACTTGTCTTGCCTATAAATGTTGATACATCCTTTTATTCTATTTTATCACTTCAGGGTTGGTACGCGAACCCTAATTTCCACAACGAGTCCTCCATAGGGAGGGAGAACATGGCGACATCCTGGTATTCTTGAAATGTACCATTGATATATATCCATAGTAAATGAATATGGTTATCATTCAGCACTTCAGTAAGGATAATGACTCGGAAGCAACTTTCGGAGTTGGACGCATTCCCTGAGCTGTGGTCAGTCTAATGAGACACACAGTCAAACCTAAACCTGAACCTGACCGCAGAGAGAGAGAGAGTTGTGGGATCGAGCAGCAGCTTCAAACACGCTCTGATGGGAGAAGCTCTGCGGCCCATATTCGCCCCATCAGAAGCTCTTCCTGATCTTCTCGTTTCACAAAATAATGACATTAAAACGCACTTAAACGAGTCCCGTGATGTGGCGAGATGAAATGACAACCACACAAAAACATCGGCGTTAAGCTAACGACATTTCCATAGTTCTTGCCGAAACTTTGCAGTCTTTGTCATTCATAACAACCCTGAATGTTTGTGTTTCTTTTTCTTCTTTTGTGTCTCAGTGATTAAGAGCTTAAAACAATTGATATGCAAATTCGCTTGCATCAACGGCCGTTTCGTCACACCTCCTCGTCACCAGCGTGTGAACGTGTGACAGTTACCACCGCGACAGAGACGTGTGTGTGTGTGTGTCAGATCCTGACGTTATCAAGCAGACGCAGTCCAACAAGCCACCAATAACTTCCTCCCATCGTTCAGTGCCACTCTCTCTTTCAGTCGGAGAGAACCAGCCGTCTTCTATTGTTCTCTGTCTCTCGTCCAAGAGCCCAACGCAACTAATGGAAGTGTGTGTGTCCTCACAGGAAACGTCCTCCCCAAACTGGCTTTCCTGTCCTCCACCGCGGCGCCTTTTCTCGTTCACATTCTTGCTTTCTCTCTCAGTCGCTCCGAAACCCCAAACTGATTCATAAAAGAAGAATGACTCAAAGAGCGCGAGCCAATGTCAGTCAGCGTACAGTCGTTCCCACACACACACTCGGAACATCATCTTTGTTATTCGTACTATAAACATTGAGGCGCATGAATCCGGGCTAAAATTTGACGCAGAAACACGGTTTTGAAACAGGCACTCGAAGCTGAGTTTCTCAAGTGTGTCCTGCGTAAGTGATACTGTTTAACTCCAGCGGCATGAGCAGTTTTGGCAGGAAGAGAGAAGGATCTTTACGAGGGCGATCGGCAGGAAACCTCCTCCGGGGCGCTGCCAAACACAACACACTTATCTGAAGCCAATATACAGGACATGCTTATGAGCCATACGGCATTATGGGTAGAGAGAGAGAGAGAGAAAGCGAACGCTCAGAGGAAAGACGCAAAGCGACACTCCCAAAACCTCAGATTAATTCGGCAGATAAATCAGCTCTCAGCTTTTCCTCTATGTGATCCACGTTTCCCAACATCATAATGTGTCTATCACACACTGAATCATTACCATATATTTAAATCCTCCAGAAAACCAGCTAAACTTTTACGTACTAGCACTAGAACCATCTAAATGGTGTTTGAATCTGGTAACATTCAGCACAATGGTATATATACTTAGAAATATGCCACAAAAAATATCACATTATTACCATGTCTCAACAGCCTACCAAACTAGTACGAGTGAAAGAGTCATATTCATGTACCATGGCATTCACATGGTAAGAACAATGTCCAAAAACCTCAAATGCACGTCAAACTTTTGAAAAACTCCACATATGCAAACATTTGCAAGGAAACTTACAAGGTGGTTTAAGAAAATCAGGTAACACTTGATTTTACTGTCCTTGTTACATGTCGTAATAACTACAAATTATGCATAATTACATGGAACTAACCCGAATACAACAAACCTTACCCTAACCCTTTAGTAAGTAAATGTAGTTGTGGACACCTTAAAATAAAGTGTAACAGGAAATCATTGGGATTGTGTTTACATGGTAAATGTCTAAAAACTTCATTGCTAGTGATTTTCACCTCAAACTAAACTTTTGAAAGGCTCCACATCTGCTTAAATTTAAGATGAAACTTCAACTTACCAGGTGGTTTAAGAAAGTCGGTGGGATATCTTGAGTACGGGGGTGGGGGGGATTCTGGAGAAAGAGAGAGAGAGAGAAAGAGGCCGTGAGTGGAGATGTGGGCTGATGATAAGGCCTGGCATTCTCTGGGAAAAGTGTTTGTGTAGAGCTGAGGGTTAGAGGCAGGACAGCTCTGATAAACACACGGCCGCCTGGCGCCAGACTCCACACACACACACACAGACACACACACACACACACACTGATCACTGCAAACTAACTTCACTGAACACTGGGGCCTCCGGCGGGTTTCACATGAACAACCACAGACTAGATGTCCAGCTGAAAACTCTGCTGCATTTATACACATTAAAACAACATTCCTCACTGTATAAGAATAATAATGATCACAATATGAATTATAATATTATAAGAATTATAATATCCTTGATACCAAGAATGTTGGTTAAGTGAAAAACAGGACTAGTTACTGAAAAATGAATGACATGAATGAGGATGATAATATTACAAAACGTGTGTCAAATATATTTCTTGTATTCTTAAATTAAGGTTCATCTTTATACATAACTATACCGCAGTTTCATTGAGTATTTTTATAATATTAAATTAATATTAGACATATCGAAGCAAAGATAGTTTATTTGATCTTCTGCATGTAAGAGTCAAAATAATGTTTATTTGAAACCTTGTGTATAATTGTATCTATTATAGACCTAACAATGAGTGTTAACATAGTACTGCATAAGCACTATATTAGACATTTCCAACAACCAATTCCCGTGTATTCTACTCAATTCTATTGTAAACTGATTCTAAATAAACTGTAATTACGTAGCACAAAACCCCACCGTTAGTTATATGCATGTTATTATAGTCCTACATAAGCACTATCTACTTGATCTTCTCCACTGAACAGCCAAAATAACCCTCTTTGTTTTTCAAGAACATATATGACCGAAAGCCTGCAGATTTAGCACATTATTCATCGAAACAACAGGAGAAACAGGAGAGATGTTCTCACCGAGCTCGCACAGTCTGCTCATATGATGCGGGTTGCAGCACACGAGCTCCGGGTTGATTTTCCCATAGGATTCACAGCACGAAAGTCTCTTTAATTCCGAGGAATGCCGGAGGTCCGGCCACCGGAACACCTTATAGAGCAGCAGCGGGAGCGGGTACGACTGTTGCCCGAGCCTGGAGTCCACTTTCCCGGGGAGGAGGAGGCAGGGGCTCCGCGCACCCCCCCGGGACTCGACCGCCTGTAAGAGCACCTCCAGCTGCTTCTCCTTGATCTTCTTCAGGATCGAGTATGTCAACGCTTTCAGTTCGGCCTCGGTGCCGGGGTTCGGCTTACCAGCTCCCGGTTTGCCGAGGCAGCAGCCCGGGGTCCCGACACCGCGCGTACCGGCGTCCCCGTCCCCCTCCACGGGCGCTCGGCTCCTCCAGAGTCGCCGGACGAGCCCCGATCGTTTGGTCCTGAACATGCGGGACGACAAGAGGGTTCCCCGGCTACAAAACGGCCATTTTGTCCGCAAGTCATGAAGATCCGGAGGTCCGAATCCACAGGCGCAGAGCAGACGACGGAGAAACGGCGAGCAGGAGAAGCGCACGCGATCAGTTTCATACGCCAGACTTTAATATTTCACCAGACGTACCGACACAGAATCCAAAAAAAAAGAAAAGAAAAGAAAGAAGCTGAAACGACTGTCTGCGCTGCTGGAAACGATCTCAGATCTCAATCTTAAAGAAGTTCGGTCTTAATCCACAGCGATCGCTCGGGATCTCATATTCGGGATGAATATTCTTGCGATTCGTTTGACATCAAATCTGCAGCTCGGATCAAGCTGACACCAAGCCTATAGAAATCCACATCAAACCCAGACGAGGCGAAATCTCTCGACGATGATTCGCAACTGTGAAATATTATAACGCGCGAAATATCCACACATATCCGTCTTCAGATGATCCCACGATCACAAATGCGGGAAGTTTCCGAGTCCGAGACGCGAGAGAGTCGATGAAGAACTGAAGGACTGAGACTGAGATGAAGATCAGACGCCTGTGTGTGTGTGTGTGTGTGTTCTCCGTGTCTCTCATTGGCGCGTCGAGGGTCACGTGATTGTCTAGACACCCTGTCGCTTTAAAAAAAAAAAAGAACAGGCAGGAAAAAGTGATTGGGTTGCGCAAACATAAAACAAAGTAACATGTACCATCAGACAGACACGCAGAGTTTATAAAGTTACAGTGTAACAGATGAAATCACAATCTTGTGTTTCTGCAGCTTGTGTTGTAGTGCAATGACATCTAATTTGAGGCAAGGGAACACACACACACACACACACACACGAAGGCGCCAGACGCACAGGTAAAATTCACATTAAGAATGAACCACACAAACACACACAGAGAAAACACAAACACAAATACGTATGATGCAATCATGTTTAGATGGATACACTTTTCTTTAGTTGTGCAATCTGCATATAAGAATACATATTTGTATAATAAATGTAATATATTATTTAGAAGTTGGAACAAAATAGTTAAAATATTAAAAACAATAAGTATTATTAATACTAAATTTAATTGTATATTTTAAATAAATGATGTATTATATTTAAATTTAATAATTATTACTAAATAATACAAATAAAAATACACACACACACATACACACACACACACACACACACACACACACACACATATATATATATATATATATATATATATATATATATATATATATGGCTGTGCAAAAGTTAATTGTGATTAATCGCATTCAAAATAAAAGTCTGTGTTTACATAATATATTTATGTAAATTTATATTTATATATATAAATACATAATCTATATTATATAAATATTTATATATGAATAACACATTTACTTAAATATATACATGCATGTGTGTGTATTTATATATACAAAATAATCACATACAGCACACACAAATATATTATGTAAACACAAACTTTTATTTTGGATGCGATTAATCGCAATTAACTTTTGCACAGCCCTAATATATATATATATATATTATTGGCTGTGTTTGTGAATGGGTGAACATGTTCCTGTCTTTAAATGAGGACACATGAACGGCTGCCACCTAGTGGTGAGAAATATATCACAACTATTTCAATCATACACACACTCTCTCTCTCTAACACGCACACACTCACAAACACACAATCTCTTACAAACACACAATCTCTCAAACACACACTCTTTCTCCCAACACACACTCTCGACTCTCTCCCACAAATACACATTCTCTCTCTCTCTCTCTCTCTCTCTCTCTCTCTCTCTCTCTCTCTCTCTCTCTCTCTCTCTCAAACACAAACACGTCAGTGATGGTAAAGCTATATTTGAGTGTGTGTGGTGAGTTTTGCGGCATCAGTGCGTCACTGTTCTCACACCGGGGCGCTTCAATCTCATTCATGTTCTCCGTCATTAACTGGACGTTCGTTTCAAACACTAAACAATTTCGCGGGTTTTTTTTTTTTTTTTGTCTGTGTCGTTGTTGCGGTCACGCCCTCTGATCAATGAAGGACACAATGGCGCGCGCCGGGCGACAACAGGATGACAGACGGGCTGCGCGCGGACACCGGCGTTCTGCCCGCGTGGGTGACGCAATCAATGGCGCGCGGATCTACGTGGCCTCGACGAGTGCTTTAATGATGCCCGCTGTGACGTCAGTATAGCTGAACATTCCGCATATGCAGTAATGATTTAACAAATAAAATAGGCGACACAATGACTTAATAAAAACTGCTCCAGACTTCACTATCACGTCATTCCAGAGAGAGAGAGAGAGAGAGAGAGAGAGAGATAATGATGGCGCCGCGAGCTCTGAAATCAGCTCATGAAGATCTGCTGCTGTCATCCATTCACTCAAAAAGAACATTAGTCTTTTTTTCGCTTTGGAAATAAATTGAGACTGAGATTCATTCATTCATTCATTCATTCATTCATTCATTCATTCATTCATTCATTCATTCTTTTAAACAATTTAACTAAATACATAGTTGTTTTATTTAAATAGTTATAATTTGAATAATAATATAATACAATTATTTTGTTAATTTTGTTTTGTTATTTTGTTTTTCTGTCTGAATTGATTTCAGGACTTTTCTAAATATATATAAATAATTAAATAAATAATGTCTATTATTCTAAATAATTATTTATTACATCCTTTTCATTCTTATTTAAATATATCATTTAAATTATTATTTTATTCTTCTACTTGTTTATTTCCTTAATTGATCATCAATTCTTGATGTATTTATTCTCTTTTTAATTTTTATTTAGTTCAAATGTCGTCTAACAAAAGCCCTGTGTCGGTTATGTTTTAGTTTGGGAAACATCACACCCTGGAGAAACTCAGATCTCAGGTCAGTAAATGAGCTGTTTATGCCCTCATATTCTGATCCGTCTTTCTGGAGAGTAAAAGCACCTTCATAAGAAGAGGAAATCTTAATGCGTATGAACTGAATGTTCTGCAGTTCTAGCGTGTGTTCGCATGGGGTCAAGCTCATTTAATTAGACTCGTTCTACTGGACATCTGAACAAACGTCTGGCTCTGTGCATTTCAGAGAATTCCTGCCTCTTCACACTGAAGCTGATCAATCGACTGCCAGAAGCACAAACAACAGACCACAGGAAGCTGACCCTATTGATGAGTTCAAAGGTCACGCCGAGAGCAGAACCAAAGCAGACAGAGACAGAGAATGCAGACTGCCTGTCTCTCCATCCATCCATCCATCCATCCATCCATCCATCCATCCATCCATCCATCCATCCATCCATCCATCCATCCATCCATCCATCCATCCATCCATCCATCCATCCATCCATCTATCTATCTATCTACCCACCCACCCTTCCATCCATCCCACCCTTCCATTACTCACCCCCATGTCATCCAAGATGTCCACGTCTTTCTTTCTACAGTCGAAAAGAAATTAAGGTTTTTGATGAAAATATTCCAGGACATTCTCCATATAATGGACTTCAATGGGAACCAAACGGTTCAAGGTCCAAATGAGAATTTTAGTGCAAACTGTTCGAAGGGCTTTAAACGACACCAGAAGATGAATAAGGGTCTTATCAAAGGACCCTTCGAGTCATGACTCGACAAAAGATTCGTTCATTTTGATGGACGAGTTTAAACAGTAGAGTTATAAACGCTCATCACAGAACAAAGCAAGGTGACCATTTGAGCTTATAAAACTTAAACTTTTTTATTTACTTTTTAAATGAGCGATTATTTCGCTAGATACGACCCTTATTCATCGTCTGGTGTCGTTTAAAGCCCTTTGAAGCTGCACTGAAACTTTCATTTGGGCCTTGAACCCTTTGGTTCCCAATGAAGTCCATTATATGGAGAAAAATCCTGGAATGTTTTCATCAAAAACCTTAATTTCTTTTCGACTGAAGAAAGAAAGACGTGGACATCTTGGATGACATGGGGGTGAGTAAATTATCAGCAAAAGTTTTTTTTTTTAAAGTGAACTACTCCTTTAAGGGATGAAATAATTGCCTACAGCTTTAAATCAAACTAAAAAACACTGAAAAATAACTAAATAAAACCTGAATAAATAATAAGACAGTATATAAATAACAGTGGTCAGTGCTGGTCTTCAGACTGCAGTGTTCAGCTCTATCAGGCATGTTAAAGACAGGGGCCTTTCTTCAAAATCCCAGCCGCACTTTCATGTGTTCAGTCTCCGAGATTGTATGTAATTACCTCATATAATTACCTAGCCGTATAGAAGCTTCAGAACAACACAAGCTGCACGAAAACACGGCTAATGGAGTCTCTATAAGGGCCGACAGGACCCCTATACCCACAGAACAGAGGCTATATCCTCAACTTACAGCCAAACGGATGGACTGAGAGCAGAAAAATCATTCACTAAACAGTAAAGAGGCTCGATGGCCGGACTGACACGCAGTTAACGTGAAAGGAAACTCAACAGCAGGGAAGTGCGCGCGGTCGGAGGTGTCTTGTCTGCAGTTCGACACAAACCGTCTCCCGTGAAAGAATCAAGCCCCCTCTCGTCACCCCAGATGGGACGCCATATGCCTGCATCTCTCAATGGATGCTATTGTAAAACCCTTGAACTGCTTTATGACTGTCAGTTGAACTCTAGACCTCAGCTTTACGAGTCTTATATGACATTGAATTGCTCTGTAAAACTTTGGATTGTCCACTCGAGTGCTTACAACGCCGAAGGGTCAGCGATCCTCACACTTACACTAAGATGCTGTATCAGCGGAGGAAGGGAAAACAGGAAGATAAAAGGGAGATTGCATTGATTTGGAATTACTAAACGTCATCAATTGGATTTATATGTTGTGCACAAGCAATTGTACACTATTCTAGGGTGTCTGTGTGATAATCCGCTCTCAGGATATATCAGGCAATGATGTACCAGTAGCATGACAGTTGTCACAGGGACTCGGTGGAGTGGGCGGGATCTGGAGAGTGATGACCCAGACATCTGACCTGCTGTCTGCTGTCTCTGCCGCATGTGCCGGGAAATACCCAGACATTTGTGCACTGATTACCAAACGTAGAACTGAAAATGAAAGAAAATAGGGAAAAAAAATTATCTGAGATGGCAGACTATAGTGTTGTTATCCTTAAATAAAAAATAAAAAATAGTTCTTTTTTTTAAACCTTTGATTTTTTTATTTGATAAATATGAGAATGTAAAAAAAAACATTAAAAAACATTAAATATAAAAAAAATCAGCATTTTTGATTGAAAAAAATCGGGTGCATTTTTTGAACTAAATGAAATAAGTGAAAAACTGATTACTGATTATGAAACGTAAATCTGAAAATACAATAAAATTATAAAAAAGCAAAAAATTATCTGGAATGGCAGACTAGGGTTGTTATCATTAAATAAAAAAAAAAATAGATTTAAAAAAAAAATGTAACCTTCAAATGGTCTTCGTTTCCTGTTTACACTTCTAGGCTTCGGGGTCTATACGACCCCAACAATTGACTGAGTAATTGTACAAAAAATATACATTTTTAATCATACAAATAATATATCATTTTTTTGGTTTACTTCTCATCTATTCATTAATGTTGTGTTTTTGGAGATATAAAGTACTTTTGTATCCATATACCACACAATTCCTCAACTACACCATTAGCTTTAGCATTAGCATATGAAATATTATTTATTTTATGATACATTGCATTTATGCTCTAGTACTAGGCCTTCATTTCTGTGTAAAGATTTTCAGGTTTATGCCAGATTTTTATTTTTTGACACATGAAGAAAATATATTTAGGGTTTTTTTCCACATTTCCCATTCATTTCAATGTGGGGTCATACTGACCCCGAAGACCAGAAGTGTTAACATTTTTTTTACACACCTTCAGAACCGAATCAAGCCCAGATGTTTTGTGTGTGTATAGACAGATAATGTATGAAAAATCACAAAATCTTATTCCTCTGAGATGAAGGAAAACTTTTTTTATGAAGTAAAAGTCGAAGACCCGATTGAGGGTTAATAATCTTTCTCATTACTTGTATATATAAATATATTTTGAAGTAAAAAATATAATAGCATATAAATAATATTAAAATAACATGGTGGCAGACATGACATACTCTTTAAAACAAAAATATGAAATTTCTAAATAATAAGAGCCTGTGAAAATAAAACAGGTGGTGATCGTGAGGGTGTTCGTGAGCGCTCATATGAGCCCTAGATACACACTTTTGCCCAACAGACAGTCAAAGCGGCATTACTTCATGAGTGTGTGGACTCGCGAGGGCTCCAACTGGGACAGGGCCAGTATTTACTCACTCTCCGTGATGTTACTGTTGTTCTGAAGGATCTTTGCAGATGTAACACAAACACAACATGCAGGGCACTGTGACTGCGACGACACACTGCATACGGCTCCTTCATCTGAACCTGAAACACACAGCAGGAACAGAGGAGCTGACCTCACAGGTATCAAGAAAAGCGCCCATCTGCCATTTCTCAAGGGAATTAGAGGAACACTCACTGTGAGCTATTAAACCAAACGACATAAAATTACAAAACCACAACTATAAACAATCAGATGTTTGCATTTAGCAGTAATAATGGGTGTTGTTTGTGGAGTTAAAGGATAAGTTCACCGTTAGTAATGGCCGATGGTTCCGATAAGACTTTCATTCCTCGGCTGGGATCCTTTGAGATTGCGTTGAAACAGAAATGACCTTCAAACCCATTGGAGTCCACTATATGGAGAACAATCCTGGAATGTTTTCCTCAAAAACATCAATTTCTGTTCGACTGAAGAATGAAAGACAGGAACATGGGTGGCGGCGAGTAAATGATCAGGAAAGTGAACTACTGAACAAAATAAAGGCATAATGTGGTGAAATACCAAGACATGTGAACCTTTAACACTTTATTTAGACATTCTACTGACTATTAGTAACTTTGCAACTACAGTATGTCATCATATTCCAACCCGAACAGTCTAGTAGTAATAGTCTAATGAGAGTTAGTCGACATGTAGTTGCAAAGTTACTCATAGTTAAAAGAATGTCTTAAGTGGACTATGGAGATGCGGTGTGACTGAACACTCCTCCGGACTTTGTACTGTATGAATGCTGTGCTTTGACAAACACACAGTGTTACTGATGGAAATTCTCTTTCTCTGCGAGCTGTAATTACAGTAAATAGCGTCTTCCTGTGCATTCCTGCAGAACAACACAACCCACATGGCCAAATCCTGTCAGCCTTTATCTCTTAAACCACTCGCTTTAACGGCAACGGCCACTTAGAATGAAAAAACAACAACAAAAAAAACAAAAAAAAACGAGACTTTCATTCATTCACTGTCATTTTAGATTAGAATGAGTATTTATAAAAACAAATAAACATACCGGTAGTTCTTTTAAAACGCTCACAATTTTATTACATATTAAATAAGTATTACATATTTTAAGCCTAGCTAACAGTTGCTAGGAATTGCTGACATGTTTCAAAACAGTGCTATGTTTGAGCCAACAAGACAATTGATTAAGGCAATATAAAGTTCGGTTTGGAAACGTATACACCCAACTCAGAAACCGAAAAAAAAAAAAACCTATGATGAAAAAATTTACATGCATGGTGTCAAAAACACTCTTTGTCCAGTATCTTCACGAAATATTGATGTATGAAGCCACAACACGCACAACCTTAAAGGGATAGTTCACTTTGAAATTAATTTTTGGTGTGTTTTAGCTTACCTCAAGGGCATCCAAGATGTAGGTGTCTTTGTTTCCAAAGTATTTTCAATTTTGACATTTTTCGGTCAAACCGTTGTTGTCTATCAGTAATATAATGGAGTTTTAGGGGGTCCACCTCAGAGCATGCACAGAGAGAAGTCAAAATTAAACATGATTTACGTTAATGACTTAAGAATGTAAATACACACTGATGGCCTAAGACACGAAACGAGCGGTTTGTGTGAGAAAACGAACAGTATTTATATCGTTTTTACCTCTTGTTAACAGCTACGTGCACTGATCTGAATCAGATGTCCAACTGAACCGAACTGAACCGTGTCCAAACGTTACGCCGGAAGTGATCTCTCGCGCGTCTACGTCACGCATTGTTTACAACGGAGATTACAGAAGTTTTACCTTTCACTAAAGATATTTAGATATATCGAAATCGTCTTCCATTGCAATTTCCCTATTTGTTTCTATATCGATCACGTTTTATGAAGTGTATCAAAGTGGATTTGCCGCACTGAAAACAGCGTCTTCTTGACATGAACAACATGAACCAAATTCTTCCAGTGTTTGAAGGTCAAAGTAGACGTTCATGGGCAGCCAATGAAGACCATCAGCTGGCAATGGCATACTGTACTGTAAAAAGCACATTATAAATAAATGTGACTTGACATTATGCACATTTGTAACATTATTACATAGATATGTAACGGGGTGAGACGGGAATTACTGACGATTCATTTCAGCAGTTCGGAATCGATTCTTTAAGGAGACATTCAATTTATTTGTTTGGCAGACCTTTTACCTTCACAAACAGCTAGTTTATAAGTCACCGCATGAAAGCCGTTCAAAAAAAATCACTAAAATCTATTACTTTGAATTAGTTAATGTTTTGCTAATTGCACTGACCCGTCCCATACACGATTAAGCATCTCGGAAAACATTTCAGCAACCGATGGCATTTCATTCACAGGCGTTTTTGCCTCCCACGATTCATTTATTCTGTGATGGAAAGCACACAAGAGTGACCAAGTTTCTTTTACTTTCGTTTTCTCCGAAGACACTTTAAAATACTCTTCAGACTCTCATATGAATCACAAAGAATCACAAGAACGTCCAAAATTATAACTGGAGATTTGTTATTTTTATTGGTGGTAGAAAGACTTAATCTGAAACAATCAGAACTAATGCAAACAAAACTTCTCAAAGATGCAGTCAAACCAAGCTGTTGTTTTAAATGATTGGTGATCCAGTTTCATTACATATGTAAACACTCAATTTATTTCCAACAACCTAAACTTACAGTAAAACCAAAATGTAATATTCTTTCTTTGTTTTTAGTTTTTTTTAATAATCTTTCTCATTACTTTTTACATAAATATGCCAATGTAAAAAAATAAAAATAAAATAAACAGATGCTATGCAAGATACAGGGGGAAATAATCATACATATTAAACATTAAATATAAAATTTAATGTAAAAAAAAAAAGAAAAAAAAATACCCAATATGTTCATGTAAAGATCCACAAAGATAACTGAACAAATTAATAAAAATAGCATAACCATACGGGCCCTTTAAGTTTTAAGTTTGTGACGTAATGTAACAGGGACGTAATAAGACCTAAAATGATCTCCAGTAACGGGGCGCTGGGAAATATCAGCCCTACGGTCTATTCATTATATAATCTGACAGGAAAGATCGTTCATCTCTCTACCTAAAATATATGAAAACAAAAACTGGGGAAACAAACAGCAATGCACCAAATGCAGTGTGTAGTTGTCTATACAATAATGTACATGCAATTATCTGAATCTATAATGTACATAAATCATACACTAAACTGCATTTACATGGGAAAGTTGCGTATTTTATTACACAAGTATCTAAATATTTGTACTCATATTACGCTTAGAAAATCACGTAAATTCAATATGCTTTCTTAAGTGTATGTATATGTATGTATACACACACATACATGTATATAAATAAAGGTTTTGGTTTTTCTTTGTGCAGATGCTCGATTATAGAGACGGGTACGATGAACAAAACGTAGTGGCAATAAATAAATTAATATAAAACAGCAAAGCATCCGACATATAAAACAAGCCAGAAACGGTCAAATAGTATTTATTTGTAACTTACTATATATTGTGATATGTGAAGAAGCTGTGCATAATAATCAGCTCATTAATAATCATTCTTAATGGGGTCAAAGCATCTTCGCAAAGTGTTATTAACGTTCACCTTTTGGTTTTACTCATTTTCCCTACATCTGAACAGAAACAAGAAAACAAGCAAATGATTATCACCATCAACTGAAGTGTTTTAGCTACATCAGACCTGTGACTGAAACCCCAAATCGTACCATTCACCGACTCCAGCGCATCCGGCGCTGGGTGTCCGTGTTTGTTTGCCCTTTGAATGGTGTGACGAGGACGGAAGCTCAGGGTTTGGATATGACGACGCGCGAGCCGTACGTAGGCACTTGAGCTGCACGAGCGCACACACACACAAACAAACACACACACAGACACCTGAACAGACGTCCCGAGTCCTCCATCAGGGCGAGTCCATGCTGAACAGCTCGATGCCCTGAGAGTTCCAGTGCAGGCCGACTCCAGAGTTAAAGACCAGAGACCAGACGTACGGGATGAAGAAATCCTCAGGCTGCTCTTCCTCCACGTATTTAAACTTCAGCTCCGGGAATAGCTGCATGAGGATCACACACATGCACTGAGTTACAAACAAGATGAATGAAATGTTCATCAAATGAATCATCCAGCAGACAAAACGTTGCCATTTATGTATTTATTTTATTCAGCAAGTGAAAAACCTTGGCTAATTGACATCAGTGTTATTTGAGAATTAAATAAAAAAATAAAAAATAAATAAATAAATAATAAATAAAAAACTCTTTTATATTCTTTATTATTGTTTTCATGAACACTTGACGAAGTGCGTCAAATGATTTCAGAAATATTGCCTTCAGAAGAAGTTGATTAATAAACAAAACAAAAAAGTAAAAAATACTTTAAATTATTTTTGTAAATACACCTATTAACATGGAAGCTTGTTTCCGCCACTGAATACATTTTTTTTCTAAAAGATAATTGCAAATTTTTAATCTCACAATTCTGACTTTTTTCTCTCACATCTGTGAGTTTACATTTTGCAATTCGGCAAGTCTGAAGTCTTATACATAAATTGTCAGATATAAACTCGCAACTCTGATTTTTTATTTAATTTCGAGCTAATATCTCGTAATTCAGACTTTATATCTCGCAGTTTATAGAAAAAGATTTATGTATTTTATAGTATTCATTAATGTTTTTATATTTTATTCAATTTTATTTTCGATTTTAGTAATTGTAATACTTTAACCTCAAGTATTAAACTTATTTCAGTTAATTTTTTATATTTTTATTCTAATTTATTTAGTCATTTGCAATCGATTTAACTTACGTAAAGTCTCATTTCGAAGAAACTAATATTTGTTCTTTAGAGTAACACACAGATGACGTTCAAAATGACCAAGAATGCCAAGAAAATGAAGTCGAATAAAAGTTCTGTTATTATTGTACATGTAAAATGTTTCAAGAAAGGGTCGAGTGCAAATGAAGAGCGTAAATAAGCATTCATAATGAGTCTTTACAGATCCGCGTAACCTGTCGGCGTGCGTGATCTGGTTTCAGGAGAAGCGGGTGCAGTTTGGACGCAGGTGTAATTCCATCCGCCTGTGAGGTAAATACACTTGAGTTTGATTGATTATATGACAGACGGGAACACCTCAGACGCTGCTTTCATGTTTAAATACAAGCCTCTTAACCCCTGGTAAAGCGAGACGCTAGCGGCCGTCTCCTGTGTGCTAATCAGCGTGAGGAGGTGTGTGTGAGCTAACCGGAGGGTTTGAGTTCCTCACACACACCGCACAACAGCGAGCGTCTACGTTTACAGACGCCTCGGCCTTGGAAGGATTTTCCCATCATTCCTTTTATTTTCAATAATTCTCAGGCTTGATCCAAACCAATAGGCTACGAGATGATTCACAATGATTTTTTAGAACTAGATCTTTATCGTTATAGTTAACGATAGTTAATGAAGCTATCGAGATGCTCCTTGATTCAGAGGGCTTAACTTGCATTCATGCCCATTCAATATTATCTGTTAACTTTCCCAATAACCGATTAGTGCAGGCTACTGTTGTAGTCATGGTTGTCTTGTCATCCATGTATGCTCTGATTGGTGGTAGTCGGATCCCAGAAGTCAGAAGCGCTCTCCTCCTACTACCTAACTTGATGCCCCAATGATTACTTCCATTGCCATGGTAAAAGCCAGTGGAGAAATGGGTGCATCCTGCCATTATTCCAACCTTTAAGCATTGCCATGTAGTGCTGAATTTTGGAGTTGAGAAACTAAATTGCAAATCTCCAAAATAGGCTTTCACTAAATTTGTTGACATTGGTACTCAAGCTCATGTGGCACTGAACCAAATCCAGGAATGTCACATGGAGCTCCTTCCTCTCCTTTTTAGCTGACTGAATTCAATCGATCTATCTACCAATACAACCCTCTGGGGTTGTTCGTTTCTGAGTCACACTCGGGGTGTTCGGGTCCAAATGGACCCAAAGGCCGGGATTCATATTTAAAAAAAAAAAAAAAAAAAAAAAACATGATTGCGTTTACTCATTTTTTATAATATTTTTTCTTTTCTTTTTTGGTGTTTTGAGAAAATTTCAAAAATAAAAAACATTTATAATTAGAATAAATGCAATAATTATGACAAAATGTCACACCATTGAACATAATATAAAAAATATATTTTTTAAAAAATATATATTTTTATTTTTTTTAAAGCTGTAATTCATGTCAAGTCAAGCCTAGGCCTCATAAAAGCAATGTTTGAAAATGAGATGGATGCCATTGGGTGGACAAACTGAGCATTTTAAAACTGCAAAACACATGTATAATCTGAATTTTTTTGGTGTGTTTATGTATAAAAGTGTGTTTGTGCGTGTGTGTGTGTGTGTGTGTGTCTGGATGTGTCTGTTTAGCACTCTTGATGTTTTATAGATTCACCCCTTCACTGTTGTGTGCTTTTTTTCAAGATCGTGGCTGATTTGTAGATTGTACGTACAAAAACACTCAAAAACAGTATTTTCACATTTTTGCCAATTTCCCATTCATTTTCCATGCGGGTCCATTTGAACCCGGACACCCCAAGTGTGACTATTTTTTTTACAACCACTTAAACTATTCATATCCTGCCACCAATTTTTTGAGCTGTTCAAATACCAAATACCAACAAAGTCACCAAATTTCAGACCATTTCGAGGAAGCTGTGATTTTTAAAAAAATGTTTATTTAACTTCTTTGGGTCCATTTGGGCCGAACAACCCCAGAGGGTTAATCCATCAATCCATCCATCTGTCCAATTTCTAATAAATTCAAAAGAAAATTTAGGGTGAAATATTCTAAATTGTCATAAAATATGTATAAATCTATATAAATTCATCTATCCATCAATTCATCTATCCATCAATCTATCTATCCATCTATCCATCTATCTATCTATCTATCTATCTATCTATCTATCTATCTATCTATCTATCTATCTATCTATCTATCTATCTATCTATCTATCTATCTATCTATCTATCTATCTATCTATCATCCATCCATCCATCCATCCATCCATCCATCCATCCATCCATCCATCCATCCATCCAGCCATGTATCCATCCATCCATCCATCCATCCATCCATCCATCCATCCAGCCATGTATCCATCCATCCATCCATCCATCCATCCATCCATCCATCCATCCATCCATCCATCCATCCATCCATCCATCCTTTATCTATCTATCTATCTATCCATCCATTTAGCCATGTATCTATATCTATTCATCCATCTATGTATCTATATCCATCCATCAATTTATTTATCCATCTATCCATCCATTAATTCATCTATCCATGCAACCATCATAAATTTTAATATGTAAAATGTAAAAAAAAATGCTCTGTGAAAAAAAAAAAAAGCTCTCGGTGCAGATTTGACTTGCTAACAATGGCCGCTGTTTCTGTAGTTCACTATCAATGACCTCTGACCCATCTCTAAACAAACACAACAGCTGATTCCAGCCCACAGGAAGCTCTCAAACATATAGCTGACTTTAGACTGCCAACAGGACTTCCAGAAACAGGAAGCAGTCTGTCTGTGGCTCTGAGTAACAGCGTTCACTCTTGGCTTAATTTGTAGTACCACAGAAATCCTCCTTCCGTTCTTTTCAGAGGCCATGGAGGAAAAGAAACCCAGAAGACATGAAGGAACCCCTTTCACTGGAACTTTACAGTTCCCCTGGAGCGATTCTGCAAACAAATGCTGTCATTTCCCATCAGTGCAAAAAAAAAAAAAAAACGCCTGGTGAAACGGCGCTTTCAACGGCTGCTGCAATGAGCAACTCTGTGGAAGACGTTGTCACTGAAATTTGAGTTTGAGGTGAAGATATTCAGAGCTTTGTTTCAGACTAGGTTTGCATGGATAAAAACACATGCAAACTTGATGGCACATGCAAACACAGCCTTTCAAACAAACAAAACATTGTGTCTTGTGAGTTCTTTGTGGATTTAATGCACTTAATACGAGCTTTGAATCATGCCTCCTTATATGCTCAAAAACAAGGCACTGCCAATGTCAATTAATATGAATAGGATTAAATGACCAAGTGATTTATCACAGCTGATAATCAATTCAGAAATGGACACTGGTGTACGAATTGATGCCATAGAAAGGACAGTATTAATCTAATCATTCATTTGTGCATTGTGTTGAAATGAGGGGGAAAAAATGCACATATTTTCTTGTATACATCCATAATGTGGGCTCTAAAAGTCTAAATAATACAAAATGTTTTTCTTTAATTTGCAAATTCAGGTGGTATCGTCCTACGAAATCATTCTGAACCATTTCAAGTATGATACAGGGGAAGCAGATGGACTTATCTTCAATGGCACCATTTATTTTCAAGTATTACAGCTGTATCTTAATGCCATCTTTTTATGAATGAAAGCCAGTATCACAAATATTATAGCTACTGATGTCTCCGTGAAATTAATTTCCCCCCTAATTTTACATATAAGGCTTCAAAAATATATATAAAACTTTTAATTTAAGTCAGTCCTCACTTAAACCCATAATAACTGTCAACTTATCCAACCTGAACCATAGAGAAATTGAATACGTTTATAAAACAGTCCGCACTGTATAAATAATCAATGAAATATAGATTCCTCCTTATCAAAGCTACAAGCGTTCTTAAGTCAAGAGCAGTTAGTAATTTTCTCCGTTCCCTCTGTTCTTTTGATTAACTTTACTGTCAGACAGAATTAATGGCCCCTATCACTTTAAGCTCTGCCGCTGCTGATAGGATCTCGTGCATCTCATTCTCTCACTACTATTTACTTCCATTTGAGATTTATTTAACTAATTTAAGTCTGTTCTTGTGAGGATACTCGAAAAAAAACTGACATTTTGGCATACAAGTGCCGGAATACTTTAAGCCCTGCATAGAAATAGATATTTACATATGTTTTGAATATATATATTTATTAAATTCCTTTTTTATTATGAATTTCATGACAATTACGCACATTTCACTCTAAATTCTGTTTTTTATTAATTTGTAAATTTGTAATTTTTTTTATATGGTTTTAATCATATGGTCATACTTGAAGTCGTGGATATTTAGTGACAGCCACAATTTGTCCAACATTTGGTGCTCTTACAGGCAAGATTTCACTAGCAAATTAGGGCACTATAAATCAGGGCCTTAGCAGAGAATAAATGAGTGAACACACCTGCTCATTCTGCATCATTCTTCTATTTATCTGATATTATGTCCAATGAAATGTCACAAACAAAAAGGAATAGTGCTTGGTTAGGTGTTATTATAGTTAACTAAGGGTAAGTTAACAATGTACTAAATATAAATGACAACATTGTCAAAATGATGCCTGTTCACAGATCTGTGAAAATGAGAAAAAAGGCTGTATTATGCATGCCAGACCAGACGTCGGACATGTAACTTTGTCAGGAAACAAACACGTCGTACACGTAGCCTAATATACATGCGTGACCGTGACGTGACATCACCGTTTTCACAAATTCACGTTTTTTTTTGTTTACATGAAGGCAAAACCTTGCACTTTGAAACCCATTTTCAAATGTTCCCGCTTTCAGGCCTCCAAAACACTGCTATTGTATAAATGAACGGCAAAAACGCATAAAAGATTTTCCTTTTCATTTGAAAGCGGTGTCGTGTAAACGGCCCCTAAAACCAAAACCGTAAAACTGAAAGAAAATAAAGAACTTATTTTATTTTAGCTAGTTGCAAAGGCAACATTTGTCATTTTTATTTAGTTTAACTTGATAAAAATGAATAATAATTTATTTATTAATAAATTATTCTATTAATAAATAAATAATTATTTATGTATTAATAAATTACTTGCAAAATAATAAAAATGCAAGGCAACATTTGTCATTTTAATTTAGTTTAACTTGATAAAAATGAATAATAATTTTTTTATTAATAAATTATTTTATTAATAAATAAATAAATAATAATTTATTAATAAATAATAATTTATTTATTAATAAATAATTTGCGAAATAATAAAAATGCTAAAACCGCAAACAAAATGACAAACATTAAATTAAAAACTTAATGAAAATGATGAAAACTATAATAGTATCTCAAAATAAATTTGTTGTTCACCTTAGACATAAATGGCAAGAATATTTACATGAATGAATTTGGCAGACGCGACTCATTCTCTGGGAATCAAATGCACGAAGCTAGCATTGCTAGTGCTATGCGCTATGTTTAAAGATACAGGAATTCATACAGGATAATTATTTAATTGGGTTTTAAGCTATAATATACGTTTTGAATGATCAACAAAGCAAACCTTCTAAGATTTCCACATTACTATGAACACTACTCTTCAAAAGTTTGCGGTCTGTGAGATTTGTAATGTTTTTGAAAGAAGTCTCTTATGCTCACCAAGGCTGCATTTATTTGATCAAAAATACTGTTAAAAAATTGAAATATTGTTACAGTTTTAAATAACTTTTATGGTAGTGTGCATCTCAATCATTAGAGTGATAGTATTCAATCAGACAGCTACAGGAGTCAAGCCGTGACTGAACAAGCCAACACAACCCAAGCATGATCCAGCTCAACCAAACGCTTACAACGGATAAACGCAGCAGCTGTGAGGTGGCGGGTCAATCAACAGCGATCTGACCCAACCCCAATCAACCCGAGTCGATCCAAGCCAGCGCTCAGGTGAGTCGCAGGCCAATCGACAGCAGGTAAGCTGCCCATCGGCGTTAATAATGCATCAGCATCCTATCATATTCCCCAGCGCTCTCATTGTGAAAGACAGAGGCTGTATTGAAGCGCTTTCATATCTGACTCCACAGAAAGGGCTCAGAACTTGGCTGGACTCGCTGACTCCGGGTCTGCTGGCTCGGCTACACTGCGGCTCTATTCATGGCCGGTCAAAGTCTGTCTGTTCCTTTCAGACGCCATACAAGCACACGGACCCGGTCTGTCACACGTGGGAGGACATGAAGCAACTCGCGTGATGAGGGACTCCAGGTCACAAGGTCAACGACTTTCAGAATGGTAGAACACAAGGGACGATTAGTTCATTCTTTATTGTTTTCAAAACTTTATGGGTCAACGTGTCAGAACATGTCAAGAACTTCCCTTTTGTTATACTGGTCCCTAAAATCAAGAGAAAGGAATAAGAAACTATATTTTTCTCGCTGAAAAATTATATATATTAAAGCTGTGACAATATTTCCGTCAATTCAGATTTTTCCACAAATTGTCATTAGTGAACAAAAGTAATAATCCAAGTCTCATTATAAAAAAAAACAAAACAATGTATTTACACATCATGGCAGAATTTATTTCAGAAAAGTTTATTATTTCATATTTCAAAAAAAAGTATAAATAAATTCAAAAGAGAATTCAATGAGAATTTTGGGTAAACTGCACTTAATTTTCACGAAAGCAATAAAGCAAAAAACAAACAAAAAATCTAAATAATAAAACTAAAAATATTTATATATAAATTAAGCGCTGTGTGTATATATATATATATATATATATATATATATATATAAAGCGCTATATATATATATATATATATATATATATATATATATATATAGAATTTATCAAATGTACAATTAAATACAATTAAAGTGAATAAAAAATGTAAATAAAATGTAACTTTTGAAAGCTAACAAAATAACTTTCAAATATGTAATTCTTTGAATATTACAGAATTTAAATGTGTGTATGGCTTACAAATAAAAGGTCTTCATCATGAAGTGAATAAACTTCAGGAAATAAACTGGTTCTGGGATTCATGTCAGAGTACATATGAGTCCCAGTGAGGGCAGAAGAATACCCAGAGCTATTTAAACTCTAAGATGTTCTCTGAACTGAAGTCTTGCGTCAAACTGTTATCTTCCAAGTTCTCAAACACACAGAGAGAGAGGGAGAGAGAGAGAGAGAGAGAGAGAGAGAGAGAGAGAGAGAGAGAGAGAGAGAGGGGGGGGGGGGGGAGAGGGAGAGACATACACCCTCCTGCGGGGCCCCAGTGTTTCCTGGGAAGAGAAGGGCCAGACAGAGCCCTGGCAGAATTGGCTCATGGTTGGCTGAGCTCCAAGGTCGCCAGTCGGCTTGGCCCTGGTTTGCAGCAGTCTGAGCCTCAGAGCAGAAACTGTTCACTAACACACACACAAATTGGTCGACTCATACACACAGGGGAAATGAACAGATGATTTTACATTAAAATAGGGGCAAAAACAAACACACATATATGACACACACACACACACATTCTATTAATGAACTGAGAAAGAGGCATTAATCACTTGTCTGTGATTCAGGACATACACTCACCAAAAGGATTATTAGGGGACACCTGTTCAATTTCTCATAAATGGAATTATCTAATCAACCAATCACATGGCAGTTGCTTCAATGCATTTAGGGGTGTGGTCCTGGTCAAGACAATCTCCTGAACTCCAAACTGAATGTCAAAATGGGAAAGAAAGGTGATTTAAACAATTTTGAGCGTGGCATGTTTGTTGGTTCACCATCTGCTCAGTTACTGGGATTTTCATGAACAACCATTTCTAGGGTTTACAAAGAATGGTGTGAAAAGGAAAAACATCCAGTATGCGGCAGTCCTGTGGGCAAAATGCCTTGTTGATGCTAGAGGTCAGAGGAGAATGGGCTGACTGATTCAAGCTGATAGAAGAGCAACTTTGACTGAAATAACCACTCGTTACAACCGAGGTATGCAGCAAAGCATTTGTGAAGCCACAACACGCACAACCTTGAGGTGGATGGGCTACAACAGCAGAAGACCCCACTGGGTACCACTCATCTCCACTACAAATAGGAAAAACCAAAACTGGACAAATGTTGCCTGGTCTGATGAGTCCCGATTTCTGTTGAGACATTCAGATAGAATCAGAATTTGGCGTTAACAGAATGAGAACATGGATCCATCATGCATTGTTACCACTGTGCAGGCTGGTGGTGGTGTAATGCTACACTTTAATGCTACACTCTATACTTGGCACACTTTAGGCCCCTTAGAGTCAATTGGTTATCGTTTAAATACCACAGCCTACCTGAGCATTGTTTCTGACCTTGTCCATCCCTTTATGGCCCCCATGTAGAGAGAGACGACTCAACGCCGGCGATATGTTATGCCCCAAATTATTACATGATTAACTCAATGTATTTTTCCATGTACATTTCTGAAATGCACTTTCTGTAAAGCTGCTTTGAAATGTATTGTGAAAAGCGCTATACAAATAAATTTGAATTAAATTGAATGTACCCATCCTCTGATGGCTACTTCCAGCAGGATAATGCACCATGTCACAAAGCTCGAATCATTTCAAATTTGTTTCTTGAACATGACAATGAGTTCACTGTAGTAAAATGTCCCCACAGTCACCAGATCTCAACTCAATAGAGCATCTTTGGGATGTGGTGGAACAGGAGCTTCGTGTCCTTGATGTGCATCCCACAAATCTTCATCAACTGCAAGATGCTATCTTTTCAATATGGGCCAACATTTCTAAAGAACGCTTTCAGCACTTTGTTGAATCAATGCCATTAAGGCAGTTCTAAAGGCGAAAGGGGGTCAAACACAGTATTAGTATGGTGTTCCTAATAATCCTTTAGGTGAGTGTGCACTGCAATTGTAAATGCCTGATCTGTGGATCTGCATATTACATATTAATTTTCTATGTTAACTGTGGACTTCTTTGTCAAGTAAATTACATGTGTAACTTTTTTGTACCTCGACACTTTTTATCTTGGCCAGGTCGCCATTGTAAATGAGAAAGTGTTCTCAATGTGCTTACCTGGTTAAAAAAACGTTAAATGGAAAATTAAACTGATAAGAATATATGAAAAGTATATCACAGATATATGTGACAAGTGAACCTTGCATATCCATAATGAGAGTCAAAATAAAGGCTTTAGTGATACAAGTTGGCATTAGACCCATTAGATTTGGACGAAATTCAAAACATTTTGGGATGCGATTATGATTTTTTTTCTTCAGAATTACATGTAATGGTAAATTGTTCAAAAAAAGGACCAGAATTATAATTTGGGGTCAGTAAGACATTTTTTTAAAGAAATGTTTTCAGCAAGGAAGCACAACTGTTTTCAACATTTATAATAATTTCAGAGATTTTTCTTGAGCACAAATAATCATATAAGAATGATTTCTGAAGGATCATGTGACTGGAGTAATGATGCTGAAAATACAGCTTTGAACACAGGAATAAATAGTATTTTTAATATATATATATATATATATATATATATTTTTTCATTGTATTTTTGAACAAATAAATGCAGCTTTGGTGGAGAGACTCCATTCAAAAGCAAAATAAAAAAGTCAGCTTTTAAATGCATTAGAAAACAGAAATATATCCAAGAAAGCAGTCTTTTTCATGACTAGTTAAGTGTCATATCTTAGTATTTCAAAATTCATCCAAAAGCCTTTATAAAAGCATGTGTGTATGTGTGTGTGTGTTGTCGCCCTCCCTCACAGGAGCCACGGTGTCTCTGTCTTATCACCATGCAACACACACACCAGCGCACTGGCCAAACAACAAATTCCACCGCCTCTGTCACTCCGTCCACATCACACACGGCTGTCGCAGCTCCTATTCAACACTAAAGAGAGAGAGAGAGGGAGACAGAAAGAAAAAGGAGAGACAGAAAGAGGTAGAGCTCTGGGCAGACAGGCAGTCTGGCCCTTCACGCTTCCTTTGTGTGCGTGTTTGTGGTGGAATAAGGGCCGTCTGTACCAGGACCGAGGGTACGGAACATCCCTCAAGCGCACAGTTGCTCTCTTGGGACTCTGATTCTGATAAGTGTTGCCTACTGCATGCTTGAGTGTGTGTGTGTGTGTGTGTGTACGAGTCTGGATGTCTAGACGAGAATTTTTCATTCCCAGTCCTGGGGACGCCCAGGACACA
This sequence comes from Cyprinella venusta, assembly GCA_038021265.1. NCBI lineage: Eukaryota > Metazoa > Chordata > Actinopteri > Cypriniformes > Leuciscidae > Cyprinella > Cyprinella venusta. Next base: position 18,392,588 of record CM075880.1, on the reverse strand, counting down.
AACACAACCCCACACACACACACACACAGAGAACATATAAACAGAAATGCACCAATAAACTACTAGAGAAAACCTAGTAGAAATTAGAGATGCAAGACTATATGGAATATTAAAATAACTAGTCAGTGTGTTGCATAAACTTGCTCAATATGTATATATGTACATATACACAACACACACACACACACACACACACACATATTTATACACATGTAAGCTACAAATAAGTATATGTAATATATATATATATATATATATATATATATATATATACACAGTATGTATATGTATATACAGTATATATAATATATATATACATATACACAGTATATACAGTGTGTGTATATATATATATATATATATATGAAGAGTTCAGATGCAAAAGCCTCTAAATGCCATTTGAAATTTTCTTCTAAAATGATCATTTTTATCAAGATGGTATATTTAAATTCAGTAATTTCACTTAAATGGCAATGAGGATTACCTATTAATTGTCATTTAAGTGAAATTACTGAACTTAAATATACAAGTTTGATAAAAATGGTCATTTTAGAAGAAAATTTCAAATGGCATTTAGAGGCTTTTGCATCTGAACTCTTCATATATATATATATATATATATATATATATATATAAACTCATTGTCATGTTCAAGAAACCAATTTGAAATGATTTGAGCTTTGCAACATGGTGCATTATCCTGCTGGAAGTAGCCATCAGAGGATGACAAGGTCAGAAACAATGCTCAGGTAGACCGTGGCATTTAAACGATGCCCAATTGGCACTAAGGCGCCTAAAGTGTGCCAAGAAAACATCCCCCACACCATTACACCACCACCACCAGCCTGCACAGTGGTAACAAGGCACGATGGATCCATGTTTATGCCAAATTTTGACCCTACTGAGCCTCATCAGACCAGGCAACATTTTTCCAGTCTTCAACTGTCCAATTTTGGTGATCTCTTGCAATTGTAGCCTCTTCTTCCTATTTGTAGTGGAGATGAGTGGTACCCAGTGGGGTCTTCTGCTGTTGTAGCCCATCCGCCTCAAGGTTGTGCGTGTTGTGGCTTCACAAATGCTTTGCTGCATACCTCGGTTGTAACGAGTGGTTATTTCAGTCAAAGTTGCTCTTCTATCAGCTTGAATCAGTCGGCCCATTCTCCTCTGACCTCTAGCATCAACAAGGCATTTTCTCCCACAGGACTGCCACATACTGGATGCTTTTCCCTTTTAAAAATAAATAAAAATCTAGGTAAACTAGTTAACCTCATTAAATCTTTAACAGACAACAAATGTGGTCTGTCTGTTTTACAAAGCAGCTTATTATAAGTTCACACAACAGTCAGCCCAACTTGTTGCTAAAGTCTCAAACAAAACTTTCAAATAACACTCAAAGATTCAGTTACAAGAATGTCTTCCCCATAATGGTGCTCACACTGAGAACGATTTGCAATGACCAGACAATATACATCAGCCCATGCATGAAGGTCTGCGGGTGTTTCTCAGAAGCAGCGGACGCCGAACGATTTCTATCGGCCCTCAAACTCGTTCGTCTGGCCATTAACATGATGGATGTTGTCTGTGATATCTGAAACACCGAACATGTGATAGAACACGCAATTAAACGGCGGATGAACGGCACATACCGGCCACTTTTTCCCTGATTTAGGGGGATCAGAGGGGATTGTGGGTAAGGAGAAGAAGGTAACGAGACACGAGCTGGAGATTTATTCCAGTCTTTTAGCCCGTATATCAGAGACAGATATGTGTGATTTCCTGTTCTTCTGGAGATGTCATTACCCACATGTGTTATAAAGTGTAATGGATGGCCCCGGAGGAGTCGTTTGTGATAATGAAGATGAGGCCTGACCCGCTCTCAAACATGATTGCTCGCGTGTTCAGACACCCGTCGCTCACTCTCATTCTTGCTGTGTATCTGATAAAGCACAGCTTAATTTCCCTGCTACATGTAGGTACAAAATGATCAGTCGCCAAATGCTAAACAACAAAAAACTTCAGTGTAAAGTTTGCCAAAGAAATTCAGCAAGAGGCCTCGCTGATACCAAAACTGCTACTGATGTCTCTGTGAAATTGATATTTTTCTCAATTTTAGCCATTAATTACAGGCATTCAGAATTACAGTATAATTTAAAGCTATCATTTATACCTAAAGCCACACTGTGGAACTCTATAACCTTTATAATATATTACCAAAACCCATTGACATGGTACATCGACTTACAATAGATTGTTGATTGACGCGTCTGCCGTAGCCTGAAGGCGCCCACATTCACTCACAGACATGTTAAGCCCCACGGGGCTCACCCGACTCGTTCTCTCTCAGCAGACTTCTATAAGAGAATCGAGCGCGACTGGAACACTGCAAGCACACACCATCTAAAGACATGGGAGGCTGACCGGTTGACTGTTTATTGACTTTAATTTGCGACAGTACTGCGGAGCTTGTGGCCTCCAGGGACGTTAGACGTGAAAGTTACAGGTCGAGCACCCCCTAGTGGCCAAAAGTTCCGCAGTGTGGCTTTAAGCTAAACTTATACTGTAACTTAGCGTCTAACTCAAACACTGGCCAGTGAAATCGAACAATTTATTAGCCTACTTTTATCACTCGTAAATGGTTTAAAAGCATTTGCTTGAATAAGAGTGTGATCATGTATTGTAACGCTAGCCAAAGGATGACGGGGGAAAAAAACAGATACTGCGTTAATTGCGTTAAAAAGAATTTACACGTTAAACTGGGGGAAAAAAGTGTGCGTTAACATGTTCATTTTGACTGCGCTGATATTTTTTCTGAAACTTTGTGTATTTAAAAGTATTTAAAAGTGTATTTAAAAAATATTTATATACTTATAATTTCAATAAATAAATATATATATATATATATGCATATTTGTTTTGCAGTAGTTAGTAAGTAGTAAAATATTCTGACATATTTACCGCGCTGATATTTTTCTTGAAACTTTTTAAAAGTGTATTTAACAAATTTTTCTATACTTATAATTTCAATATATGAAGAGTTCAGATGCAAAAGCCTCTAAGTGCCATTTGAAATTTTCTTCTAAAATGATCATTTTTATCAAGCTTGTATATTTAAATTCAGTAATTTCACTTAAATGGCAATGAAGATTACCTATTAATTGTCATTTAAGTGAAATTACTGAACTTAAATATACAAGTTTGATAAAAATGGTCATTTTAGAAGAACATTTCAAATGGCATTTAGAGGCTTTTGCATCTGAACTCTTCATATATATATATATATATATATATACATATTTGTTTTGTAGTAGTTAGTAAGTAGTAAAATATACTTATTTTTTACAATTTATTTGAAAAACATTTAAATAAAAAAAATATATACATAAAAAGTTTTAAACAGGACTAAAAATACAAAAAAAAAAAATAATAGAAAACTGCAAAACACATTGGTTGTTTAGAAATATTATTTATCTGGATGATTATTTATTTATGAAATTAATAACTTTTACCATGGTATCACCTGATGTATGCGTGTGTGCACAGATGGCAGTTGTGTGATAAAGTCAGCTGGTGAATTATTCATTCTTAATCCAGAGCATCTTAAAATAATTTGTGTTCCAGGAGCAAGTGAAATGTCATTATTCTATAATTAAATATAAATAACTCAAATATTAGAGTGAAGAGGTCAGATGGGTGAAGAGGTGGAAAAGGACAGACCGGGCCGATGACGCCAGAAAGAGAGTTCATGTGTTGTTGTGTATCATACCTTCAGACGGTCTTTAGGGAGGGCCACAGCACCTTTCTTGATGACCTCTTGAACTCTCTCCACTGATAGGTCACTTCCTGCCTGCTCCAGTCGCTGGCTGAAGAATCCAATCACCTGAGACACAAACACACACACAATCAGTAGCTGTATTGCCAGTCACTGTGGCTCTTTTTACATACGTCATAAATGACTTGTGCCTCGGAGCGGCAGATGAAACAACACCGTCATGATATCTTGTGTTGATGCTGGTGGTTGGGAACGCAACCAATCAACGCTTCTTGGAGGGAATTAAACTGAATCATTTTGATGACAGACTGACTTTCCACACATTTTTATGCCCAGTTTTAGAACTTATGCACATCTTGGCATTTCCATCCAGCTTTTCTGATGCCATATCCCAAAATTCGTTGATGTAATCCAGTGCAATGCTGTAAATGATGATGTTTGCACAGTGTGTGTGATACAGTATCCCAGAATGCAATGTAATGATGAATGAATCAACAGCAATAATCAAACATCTTCATTACTCATCGAAGTGTCAAAAGGGTAGAAGAGATATTGTGTCCAAACCAGAAAAAAGCAAACAGAACCCATTATAATCAGAACTAATTGAAGACATTTGTACGGGAAAAAAATGTAATATGCAAAATTACTATACTTATTTGTAACTGGATTTCTGAATTTTAGAAAAAAATGTGACATTTCGTTATTCTTATGGAGCACACAGTATATACAGTGCAGTACGCAGTGCACTAGTATTCCATTAATTCAGTTTTGGATGAAAGCAATTTTATGTGTTTAAGGCTGGAGGGGGTCATGCAGCATTAATGTACCAGTGTGAGTGTGTGTTTAAAGAGGGAATTTACTTCCTGACTTCTGTAGATTACCCTCTGGGCTTCGACTGCACAGTATAAAGCAGTGGGTTTAGTGTAAAGTTCATCTATATGAATGTTTGCACTGAGGATTTTGAACCATGTGCTTCAGCATCATCTTTAGAAAGTGATACGGACAGCCACGTATCTATAAAAAAAAAAGCAAAAGCAAAAGCTCTGTTCCAAAATCTAGTGAGATGCCAATCTTAGGCAATATATTTAAGCAAATAGGCAAAGTACTTCAGCAGTACAATGGTACAGTGATGGCAACGTATACCATAGCAGGTCTTGTTGTTAAAAGCTACATAGTTTAGACCAAACTCAATGTTTTTACATATTTTAAAATAATCTTCCCAACATGTCAATGTAAAACTCTACTGGAGACCACAGCAATCGTGTGAATTGCTGCTCGTGGAGAGTGTTTCAAATCAGTCACAGCGAGGATGGCGTCTTAGAAGGTCTGTGTATACACTAGATCGCTCACTATGGTTTGGATCAGAGCTGGAACACACATTCAGTGTCTCACCGTGTCAAGGTTCTGCATGATATCCTGGAAAGAGGGATGCGAGCGAAACTGTTCGAACAGTTCTCGCTTATAGAGCAGCGCGTACAGCAGGTTCGGGTTGTGATGGAGGGAATTACTCAGGCAGGAGTTTATAATCTCCAACATCATTCTGATCACCTCCTCGATGACATTCAGATCCTGAGCCTGACGGGGAAAAGAGAAAATGCAGCAGGTAATGACAGAAGCAATGAAAAAGTTTACTCTGCAATTTATAAGGCAAATGATGAATGATTTCTGAAGGATCATAATGCGACACTGAAGACTGGACTGAAAATTCAGCTTTAATAAATTACATTTTAAAATATATTCTATATAAAATATAAAAAAATAATAATTTTATTCTATATAAAATAAACATAATATATATATAAATAATAAATAAATTGCAATAATGTCACATTAATACTGTTTTTACTGTATTTTTTTTTTTTTTTTTCAAATAAATGACGAGAATTTTCAAAACCATTAATAGATCTCGTCAACCATAAACTTTTGAACGGCTTGATCAGAAACAGTAGACACTAATTGACTCCTGACCTTTGCATCCCTGGTTCAAATGCATGGACTAACATGCTGTCTAGGAAGGTGCCAGCAGTGCAGAGAACACCACAACGTGTGTGTGTGTGTGTGTGTGTGTGTGTGTGGGTTAAATGGGTTAACATTTCCCTGTGCTCTGCTGCAGTCTGGGCGGTCACACTTTTTTCTGGGTCACACACACACACTTAAAGCGGGGGCAACAGAAATGCATCTTTTCTCCCTTTCTGCAGCAGCATTATATATATTTCATGCATCAAAGTAAAGCATGTTTGAAGCCAAGGCTGTATGATGTATAGATTGTGTGTGTGTGTGTGTGTGTGTGTGTGTGTGTGTGTGTGTGTGTGTGTGTGTGTGTGCTTTGGGGTGAACCCGGGGTGTTAGGATGGGTATAATTGCATTACAAAACTATAAAGCATTATATCTTGAATAAATAATTATAAGAGTTATAGTACTAAGGGACTGCTTCAAAGAGTGCAATTCATTATAAAATGCACAACATAACATGCCAACATACTGTTTAAAGTATTTGAGCACGAGCTAGTATTGTAATGTATTTTAACTGTAGTAGCTGTTGTTTATGAGAATGTCTTCACATAAACCATTGCCAAAACATCCTTCCCTTCAGTAACACAATGCATTTGACATTCAAACTCGTTAAAACGTTTTGGGTTTTTTTAAAGTCATGTCTCTGAAGAGCATTCGGTCAATGACCTTTGACCTTCTCATTTCCTTTTCTCCCACTGTCCTTCCCTATACAGAGTCTCTGCCTGCAGCCATCTCAGCCTCCTCTTTATGTTATTCATTTATTGCTAATTCTCAAGACTGATGTCAGTTTCCGAGCCACAAATCTCTCTGGACAAAAGCAAGTCAATGGAACAGAATGTGCAATCCGGTTTCCATAGGAACACACACACATACACACACACTTTGTGTGGAAGCTAACAAATGTGATTTTAGGAGATGGCAGCTCAAGAAAGTTCAGAGTGTGTGTAGTGAAACACAAAAGCCAAGGAATGTACAAAAACACACAGTTTTATGGAATTAGCTTCAATGACTGTACGACAAACAACCACATCATCGTTTAAAACACTGCAAACATAACTCCATAACTCAACTCCTGAAAGAGAGAGAGAGAGAGAGAGAGAGAGAGAGAGAGAGAGGAGTTTTTTTCCTTTTATTTCTAAAAAATAGAAATAAAAGAAAAAACAAAGAAATACTAAAATAACATTAAGAAAAAGAAAGGAAAATTAAAAAGAAAGATAAATAAAATCAAACAGAAAAAAAATTATAGAAAAAAATAAAAAGAAAGAAAACAAAAAGAAAAAAGGATAAGAGGAAACCTAAAATTAGTAATAAAAATACAATTAAATAAAATTAAAATAAAACAATAAAAAACAAACCAAAGAAAAGAAACTCATCCTGCAGTGTTTTTGCTCCAGGTATGAACCTTTCTTCAGTTTTTTTTTTAGGAGAATTTGCTGCTTCTTTAGGAAGTGAGACTGACTCGCATGACATATTATGGGTGGTATGATTTCATTCATATATAGAATATATTTGTAAATGGTTGTGAAGTAGTAGCTACCCAGACCAAACATGATTTCGGATTTCACTGAAAGAGCCAGAGACATACGTGTGTAAAGCGCTCAGTCCTGCTGACCTCAGATTGAATCAGTCTCACAGTGGCACAAGTGCCAGAAGAACAAGGGCTTTACTGGAAAGACAGCAGGTTTTGGAAAGGCCTTTGTGATTACTGCAGTTTGTGTTCTGCTTGAGACTCACGAACACACGTGCACAAAAGTAAGCCGCCTTCAGTGTCCCCATACGGCACCATCTGTTAATACCTGAACACCATACTTAAAGGGATACTCCACTTTTTTTTGGAAATAGGCTCATTTTACCACTCCTCCAGAGTTAAACAGTTTTACCGTTTTCGAATCCATTCAGCCGATTTTCGGATATTTAGAAGAATATCAGTAACCAGACCGTTTCTGGTCTCATTGACTTCCATAGTAGGATAAAAATATACTATGGAAGTCAATGAGACCAGAAACTGCCTGGTTACTGATATTCTTCTAAATATCAGAAAATTGTCTGAATGCATTCGAAAACGGTAAAACCCAACTGTTCAACTCTGTGGGAGTTGTAAAATGAGCCTATTTCCAAAAAAAAAGTGGAGTATCCCTTTAATGTCAGGACACGTAAGAAGGGGAAATCTGACAACAACGCATGATGCAAGAGCCTGAGATGTAAATTTCGTTGACCCCAATGTTGGATTAAAGCTGGAATGTGTCATTTAGGTGCCTCTAGTGGCAGCAAACAGAACTGCAGAGATAATGACTGATTTCAAACAGGTTTTCGTGAAAAACGTGCATTAAGTACAGAGCCCTTACCAATATTTCTGACCCTAAAATTAGGGATGTGTTGAAGTTCATCAAACAGAATGGCCTAATTAAAGGGATACTCCACTTTGGAAACAGGCTCATTTTACAACTCCCCCAGAGTTAAACAGTCGAGTTTCACCGTTTTCGAATCCATTCCGCCGATTTTCTGATATTTAGAAGTAAAATCAGTAACCAGACAATTTCTGGTCTCATTGACTTCCATAGTATATATTTTTTACTACTATGGAAGTCAATGAGACCAGAAACTGTCTGGTTACTGATATTCTTCTAAATATCAGAAAATCGGCTGAATACATTCGAAAACAGTAAAACGCGACTGCTTAACTCTCTTTTAAAATTAGCCTATTTCCAAAAAAAAGTGGAATATCCCTTTAAAATACATAAACTGAAAAAACAATAGACGTTTTGAGAGATTTCAAGCTGAACCCTATCTGGATAGTCGAATATCTAACGCTTTCATTATTTCTTATATCCCATTCAATTCTATCTGCTTCTATTTTGGACAATGTTTGAACTTTTGTATTCATAGCACTTCTCAAGATATTGCCTCCTGAAGAAGAATAGCATGCTGTATTCCTCATTTGTTAAGTCACTAAATGAATAAATGTAAAGGTAAAGTGATTTTTTTTTTCCTACTATGGAAGTCAATGAGGCCAGAAACTGTCTGGTTACTGATATTCTTCTAAATATATATATATATATATATATATATATATACATATAAAAAAAATCGGCTGAATGAATTTGAAAACGGTAAAACTCAACTGTTTAACTCTGGGGGAGTGGTAAAATGAGCCTATTTCCAAAAAAGTGGAGTATCCCTTTAAATGATGAACAGATTTAATTTAGGATTGTATTCACATATAGCTCGTGCTTCTGGGTCGTGTATGTGTCTTGATCAATGTTTAGAGGCAAATAAAATCTTAATAAAATCTGTTCATCCCATAAAGCGATCGTATCTCTTCACAAGACTTGGATTAAACCGCTTGATTCACATGAATTTGTTTTATGACGAAGGTTTACATGGAAGAGAAATCTCTCTGGATTGTTTTAAAATTGCATAATTCGTATTACGGGATTGGAACGACATTTCATTCTTGGGTAATAATCATTTTTGGCTAATTCATTCAGGTTTATATCTACAGTGCGGACGTCGAGTTTGCAGAAGTTGTGCTGATGACATAAGCCCAGCCGAAGCCCTCCGCTCTGGGTCGTGTTCCTCACACCTTCCCCTTCCCACCAGACAGAGGAAATTCCTGCCCTGCGTTCCCATGACGACCCCCTACACGTCGGAAAAGATCTGCGGACGCAGCAGTCGGGAATATTAACGGGGTGGGAGACTGTCGCCGCCGTTATTAACCCAAATTAAGTAGATACTTATGAAACAAACGTGCAGGACGGGATCAGACCGAACCTGGAAATTCTCATCTAGACCTGCGGTTCTCAACAAACAGGTCAAAGGTCCGTTCAAACTGGTGAACAAAACTGGCCTGGTACTTGACGTTCAAAGTGAAATGTGGGCCGTGAAACAAAAGCAGTTGAGAAGGACGTCTGGGAAACCAGATCAAACTACAACCTAGAAAGAAGCTGGAGGTGTCTAGACAGAGACAGGGAGTGATAATTAGACGAGAAGAACGTAGGAGTGAATTAGGGATGAGAGCGATATGCTCTACAGTACAGACTAATGAGATTACACACACACACACACACACACAGAGAGAGAGAGAGGGAAAATCAGGTCAGATGTTAATGTGTGAACAAATCCTACACAGACACAATCAAAGCACTTCTAGATAATTCAAGTATCTTCTAATCATCTAGTCTAATTATACACACAGATGTTATGCTGCAGTGTGATATTCATGTCTGATGTACATTCATCAGAAGAGTCACTGTGAGTGCAATGCACATATAAACACTATTGTTTGGGGTCAGATTTTTGTAAAGAAATTCATACTTCATTCAACACGGTGGCCTTAAATTAATTAAAAGTGACATTTCTAATAATTTATACTTTTAATATTCAACCAAGAACCCTGACAAATATTCATAATTATAAGAAATGTTTCTTTAGCAGCAATTCATCATATTAGAGTGATTTCTGAAGGATCATGTGACAATGAAGACTGGAGTAATGATGCTGAAAATTCAGCTTTGATCACAGAAATAAATTACATTTTAAAATATATTTACATAGAAAACAGCTAATTTAGATTGTAATAGTATTTCACAATATTACTGTATTTTTTAAACATTATTACTGTAAGAAAGTTAAAAATGTGTCTGCATGAGAAATCTGAACAGTGTGGGTTATGCACCGAAGATTAACACGTATGGTAAAGGGTTCTATTACATCACTAACTGTCAGGACATATGACTCATAAACCGAGAGATAGACAAAATAAGATGCTACTGAAAATAAAATTGTGTGTATGTATATTGAGAAAGAGATAGAAAGGAACAGGAAGTGCCCATGCATCCAGTGCCAGACAGTCATTAGTCATCTGTCTGTGTGTATACGTGCAAGAGCGCGCGCATGTGTGTGTGTGGTCTAATGATCAGCTAATGACTGATGTCAATACCATCTAAGCCAGTAAGAGGCAAACTCCCGTCTCCATGGTTACAAGCCCTTATGCTCTCAAGCAGAGGTCAGGGGTCAAAGGTCAGGTCAAGGCGAGACACTGATCCCAAGAGGTAGATGTCGTCGCCATGGCAACAGTCAGGTAAATGACGGAAGTGAGCAATTGGAGATTCATCTTTAAGGTAAATCGGTGAATCTTTTACAGCTTCACTGAGATTTGAACACCGGTTTGACACACGATGATCAGAAACCAAGTGCTGGAATACATATTGGATTTTGGAGGACGTTGAGGAAAACAACGCTCCAGCTGCTGCTGAGACAATCAAAAGAGCCTTTAAACAGCAGAGATGAGAGGACATAGAACGAAACAGATGGAGAAGAAAACGAGGGAGGAAAAGAAGGGCAGAGGAAGAGACAGGTAGAAAGTGCGTGCGTCTTTAGGGAGATGGTAAATAGGTCACTTTCTGACCTGTATTAAGACACTGAGACATCCCATAATCGTGGCACTGCAGTCTGTCTCTCTCTCTCTCTTCATACAGATCAGTGTTATTAAACTAAAACTTAAAGGGATAGTTCACCCAAAAATGAAATTTACCTCATGATTTACTCACCCTCAAGCTATCCTAGCTGTATTATCCATATTTAAAACTTTAAAACTTCCACTACAATAACTAGTTTGCAACCGACGGCCTACGCATCGATTTACAGTGAAAGATTAACACGCACAACGTAATGACGAACGCTGAAGCGCAGAGGATAGAGCAAACTAAGAAGAAGTCTAAGAAGTCTTTTAGACACTAAGAAGTCTAAAAGAGAAATGTGGGAGGAGCTTGAGTTTGTTGCCCAGCCCTGTTAGTTTGAACTGCGAGAGGCATCAAAGCTTACTCCTACATAATACATCGCCAAGTTTTACTCTTTTGGCGCAAGTCGACTTGCGTAGGCTGTATGTCAGAAAGCTATTTTAGTCGATAAAGTTTTAAATATGGATATTTTTCCTGCTTCACTGGAAAAATATCCATGGCTTCACTTCAGACATGGCTTCACTTCAGAAGGCCTTCATGAACCCCCTGAGCTGTGTGCAGCACTTTAATGATGGATAGAAACACTTTTATGATGGATAGATGTAATTTTATGATGGACGGTGCACTTTTATTCTGGATAGGTGCACTTTTATGATGATATATGCACTTTTATCATGGATAGATGCACTTTTATGGTGGATGGATGCACTTTTATGATGGATAGTGTACTTTTATGATGACACATGCACTCCTATCATGGATAGATGCACTTTTATCATGGATAGTTGCACTTTTATCATGGATAGATGCACTTTTATGATGACACATGCACTTTTATGATGGATAGATGCACTTTTATCATGGATAGATGCACTGTTATCATGGATAGATGCACTTTTATGATGGATAGTGTACTTTTATGATGGATAGATGCACTTTTATGATGATAGATGCACTTTTATGATGGATAGATGCACTTTTATGATGATAGATGCCCTTTTATAATGGATGGATGCACTTTTATGATAGATAGATAGATAGATGCACTTTTATGATGATAGATGCACTTTTATCATGGATAGTGTACTTTTATGATGACACATGCACTCCTATCATGGATAGATGCACTTTTATCATGGATAGTTGCACTTTTATCATGGATAGATGCACTTTTATGATGACACATGCACTTTTATGATGGATAGATGCACTTTTATCATGGATAGATGCACTGTTATCATGGATAGATGCACTTTTATGATGGATATTGTACTTTTATGATGGATAGATGCACTTTTATGATGATAGATGCACTTTTATGATGGATAGATGCACTTTTATGATGATAGATGCACTTTTATCATGGATAGATGCACTTTTATGATGACACACGCACTTTTATGATGGATAGATGCACTTTTATCATGGATAGATGCACTGTTATCATGGATATATGCACTTTTATGATGACACATGCACTTCTATCATGGATAGATGTACTTTTATCATGGATAGATGCACTTTTATGATGACACATGCACTTTTATGATGGATAGATGCATTTTTATCATGGATAGATGCACTGTTATCATGGATAGATGCACTTTTATGATGGATAGATGCACTTTTATGATGATAGATACACTTTTATCATGGATAGAAGCACTTTTATGATGATAGATGCACTTTTATCATGGATAGAAGCACTTTTATGATGACACATGCGCTTTTATGATGGATAGATGCACTTTTATCATGGATAGATGCACTTTTAAAATGGATAGATGCACTTTTATCATGAACAGATGCACTTTTATAATGGCTGGACACACTTTTAAGATGGACTTCCAAACAGAAAGAACCATTCACTGCCATTATAAAGCTTGGAAGAGCCAGGACATTTTCTTAATATAACTCCGATTGTATTCGTCTGAAAGAAGAAAGTCATATACACCTAGGATGGCTTGAGGTTGAGTAAATCATGGGCTAATTTGAATTTTTGGGTAAACTATCCCCTTAACCATAGAATAACTTTTACTACTTAAAATAAAATAAGCATTAACTAAAAGAATTTTTTTGTAGATGTTTTTAACCCAGCTAATTTCGCATTTTCATACGCATATTGGCTGCTTGATGTATTGAAAATGCAGTCAGATTTTAGATAAGTGGCGATATCTATTTCATAAAATGTTCTGTATGTACAGACACACAGTCTTAACATCACAAACCGCATCTGTTCCCATAGATTGAAGGAAATCCCATGGCGATAACAGTGACAGCAGACAAAAACAGTGTGTGTGTGTGTGTGCGTGTGTGAATGTTGTTTGTCTTATAAGATATGACAGAGGAAAGGCTCGCAAAATCAAATGAAGTCTAAACTCGTGCTTGATAACTGTTTTGGACATCCTTCCCATAAAACTCCTCTGAGAAACACAGAAATACACAGAGTCGGAGCGCAATCATGCGCTTCTACTGAAGACAGGGTGCTTCTGGGAAAACTGGCTCTACTTTGGCTCTTCAACCCGCTGGAGGGACAACTTCCTCACAAAGTCCGGTCTTCAAAACAACATCAACAAAATAGACAACAAAAAACTAAATGGCTTCTGTAATGACACTTGAAAAAAAAAACATGCAATGCAATGCGCACTAGGGGACGAATACTGTAATTGTGTAACGCTAATCCTGCTGTACATTTTTTGAGTACATAAAACTTTTCTGTCCATCTCAAATAAAACAATTAAAAAATAGATTATATATATATATATATATATATATATATATATATATATATATAATTAAAAAAAATGTTTTAATCTATTATAATCAATAATAATTGATTACTAATTTAAAGAACTATTGTTTTTTACTCAAATACCTTATAATAGCATTTTATTAATAATAATAATTAGATAGGAATAAATTATTATTATTATTTGTAGTCATTATAATTATTATTATGTATTACTATTATTATTTAAATAATATTAATGATACTTTTATGTATTTTTTTACAATTAAAATTAATTGATTGGTATTCAAATTACTCATTTCAATAACTTCTAAATGCTTCTCCAGATGCATATTATATTATTATTATATTTCTTATTATATTAATACAAATAAAAAACAATACATAATATTAATAATAATGACAATAATTGTTTTTATTTGATTATTATTAAATATTTTTATTTATAATGGATTACTATGAAACTTATTTGTACATTTTTATACCTTCTGAACGATTCACCAGAGACAGTGACGGCATAAATATCCAAAATCAAATTACTTCGGGTGTAAAGTATGTTATCAGAAACTAGGAGTACATCTCATAAATTAAGTTTTTTTTTTTTGTGGGCAGGTTATGTAGTAACATGGCAAGTGATGTCATCACTCAGTGGAACTGTGGAAACTGATGGAAAAGGGAGTGTGAGTGAAGATATTCAGATAGAGAGAGAGACAGATGGACAGATGAAGAGGAATAGATGTGAATGGAACGAGAACGAGGCACAAAGCAGGGGTGCGGGGCTTAATCAGGACAGCAGACAGCAGTCTGACCCACCCAGACACACAGCAGACATCTGCAAGGCTCCGGCCTCAGGCTGTTTGTGGAGCAAACACACACACACACACACACAGAAGACTTCCATCTTCTCACACACACTCCATTTACATCCCCATTGTCCCAGACACCCCACCCCCTCTCTAGGGGGCAGCAGAGCAGGTTGGCTGCTGCCCTCTAGGGTCGAATCCACTGACCTAAATGACCTCCTGAAATAGCCCCTCCCCCTTTCCTACCAAGCCCCGCCCTCCCTTTATGTCTACTATGTGTCTTTATGTCTAGCCAGAAGGACTGTCTGCTGTCTACACACACACACACACACACACACACACACACACACACACACACACACACACGTCATTTAGGACTAATGATGCTCAAAGAGCTCCAGGTTGCTGTTTACACCTGGTTTTAACATCCGATGATCAAATCACAAGTTGAGGCCAAAGTAAATGTGTATTGGCGGGACTGGATGCTTATTTTTTCCCAAGGAGCAAATGTGCTACTAATTTGAAAATTTTAGGAACGCATAAAGAAGTTTAGGAGCGTGATGAAAATGAATCAAATAATTAATTTTTTCTTAATAAAAAAAGTATATGAGGAGACATTTAAAAGGAACATGATTTATTTGAATGTAAAAATCATTCTAGGTTTTTAAATATTTCTGCTTCATACTGTATTTATTTAATAATCACGGAAGTACTTATAGTAAGACTAAATTAAATTGCAGATACACTGTGCTGTGTAAGCGAAAAAAAAAAAACAAAACAGAAAAAAATATGTTTTGCATAATGCGGGACTTTTAATTACAAACAAGCAGAAATGCAACAAGACTCTTATTTTGAAATGTCTTCACTACTTCCAAATGCTCATTTAGATGATGAGGATGATCAAATATGCACTCTTAAATAAAGTAAATATTTTTTAAGAGTGATAAACCATAAATCATAAGCATTTACTTGGGAAATGTCACCTCAGATAACAGATCACTCTAAACTATAATGTAGACATGCATTTTCTGTAAAGCATGCTTTGAAATGATATGCATTGCAAAAAGCGAAATAGAAATAAAATGTAGAATTTGGAATTTTAGAAATTTATAGAAGTGAATTTAATTGAATTGAATAAGCAATTGCTTGGCATAAATGTGCCTGTCGCAGCAACAGCAATGAATTTACTTTGAAATGTACACCACTCATATTAATTTGATTAAATTATAGCCTTTTGAAGATTAATAATCACATATCATGCCATATCAGGACCCAAATTTAAGACCTCTTAAAAAGATAATCAAGACTTTTGTTATACCATTTAAATAAGACTTTGGACCTTAAAAACAAAAAGAAAATTGAATTTAAAGCTACACTGTGTGATTTTTATCCCCATCTAGCGGTGAAAAGGTATATGACCATCCAGTGAATATTAGTTTCTGTTCCTCTCAATTCCGATTTCGTTTTTAACTCCTACGGTGGCCAATGTAGTCCAAGATTAACATGGCTTCCGGTTCGACCTCGTCCATGAGTGTTAACTCAAACGTAAACGCAAAAGGCGAAGCTTGAATTAACGGGTATGTCCCTCTTTGGCTAATGTACTTTCAAGATGGAGGGGCAACATGGCGACCGACATTAGAACCCCTTACCCGTATGTATTTTCAATGGCATATTATACACTCACGAGAATACTTTATTACTTGAACGAACTAAATATACATTAATGAGCACATATATTTTTGAAAGAACTAAGTGTTTTTAGCTAAGGATAAACTAAAAGAGTTACACAGTGTAGCTAACCTAGTTTTTATTTGCACATGTACTCATTAATACATTAGCCCTGATGGGTAAATGAACCAGTGAACTGAGGGATTGACTCACATAGTCAGGCAGGACGGTCCTGTCGTCTGCTCCCAGAGGCCCGTGCAAGGACTGGGTCGCCTGCTCCAAAACTTTATTGTGCTTCTTAGACAGCAGAGCAAACAAACTGAGAGAAATAGAGAGAGAGAGAGAGAGAGAGAGAGAGTTAGAACCACAAATTCTTGCTAGAAATCATTACACAAGATTGTATTTGTCTCGTCAGAAAATCAAAACAGCGTGTCACGATGATGAACGACCTGCTGCTTTTGTTTTCCCTACCAGATTTTCAGACGTAAAAAATCGTAATCTCCTCATGTGCCAATGAGAAGAAGAGTCACAGCTGAGAAATTGCATCTTAACCGATGCTACCCATGCAACTTTAATATGTGGACCTTGCTTTGGAAAACATTCAAAAGCAGACATGTATTCTTCCCGGAGGCAATCCCACAATGCATTGTGTGCTGAGCACAGAGATATATGGCAGACAAAGCAAGATAAACATTTCGAACTCTTATTTAGTTTAGGTTTTTCATCTTTCAGCTTTATTTCAAAGAACAAAAATGCTTTAAATTGAAGCAAGTCGACTAAGTTGCTGCCCGCGTCGGTCACTTATTAGGTTCCGTGACGGCTATAAAAGTTATGTAGGCAGCTCAGCGGGCTTTGGGACTGTGCTCTGGTTTCAGAGCTCTTTTAATGAAGCTTAAGTTTGTACAGTATGTAATTTGGGTCAGAGTTTTCTCCCAGGTCTGGGCACGAGGGCTGGATCAGAAAAACCTCCAGACTTGAGTTTCTCTAAGAAGTTTTTCGAGTAAAATGGGTCACATTTTAGACTGAGGGAGACAAAAGCCTACAGGACAGCAAGATCTTCTGAAGCATTTCTGCCTCGCTCTGAGAGTTAAAAATATAGAGACCAGGATGAAAGTTTCCAAAAAACTTGTACTGGTATGATTTTTTTCTTAACAAAAGCCCATCACAACCTTTGCTCTGTAACTGTGATTAAAGTCTGAATTTAACCAGTGTTGTTGTTAAAAAAAACTATAAAAATGTTTTTATTGTTACTTTCAATAACTTATAAAAGTTAATATATAACGTAAATAATAATATATAGACTTATGTAAACAGTATATTAAATGAAAGTACCAAAATGAGTAAAATTAAAGCTGAATAGAAACATAAAAATTAAAAATAACAAAAGCACTTAAAATTGAAACTGAAAAATCGAAAAATAAAAGCTAGTTCCAAATATGAATAAATATTATTAAAGCTGATTGCATTGATAATTTGTAGTATTGAAGGAAATACAAGCATCACTTTCCCACTGAGCACTGTATTCTGGGATTGTTAGATGCTGTCTTAGGCAGTTTACTAGGTCATCATGTTTTAAATCAAAAATCACATTAACGCCTTTCTGACCCGGATGACACCAAGTAAGCGTCTGTGATAATAGCCAGCCAATCGGAGTCGTTGTATGTTAAAGGCAGAATTAAACATAAATCATGGGTAATGATGATTTGCCTCACTATGATGACCTTCAAATCTTCTTCTGCTGGAATGTGCAGTATATGTGCATGGGAGAAAGACAATGCAAGTGCTGTGCATGCGGGCTTATGGAGAACAGCAGGCATGATGGGAAGGATTAATGCGTCTCATACTGATGACTTTATTAATCACTAAAGGATGGCACATGCCTTGAGCTCTAACCATACGAAGCAGTCATACCACACACACACACATACCTCTCTTCACTCTTACAACCCTTGAGTATGTTTGGAATTGCACTTACTGTACTAGAATTGCAGTTTATGAAAACTATGGAAATGTTATGCAAAATGAATAAACTACAAATTAATTGCAGAACCATTATATTATTGGACAGCTAAGTAACAAATATTTTCTGCATACTGCATTCTGTTTGTTGTGCTGTGTAAAATAGACTAAAAACATTTCATTTTAAAGGGGTTATGAACTGGCTTTTTATATTGTTGTCTGAGGTCAACTTATGACGTTCGCTTGGTTTTTACATTAAAAAACATCAAAATGAATAAGTAATAGGCTATTTTCTACCCTAGTTTTGAGCCTAGCTCAAAAACGCTCGGTTTTTGTGGGCGTCTCGCACTGAAGACTTGGAGGTAAACGCCCACTGCTGTGAGTGGATAACAGTTTTGCATATTATAATGAGTTTCACTCTCGACCCCGTTTGTCATCACGAGGTAGGCCTGTGTTATTTAGCTATGCGTGTAATGCGCGAATCGGTGGGCGGGGCTAAACCGGCCGTGTTGAAGCAGGCGTTGATCTTCTTCTGCGGGGGTGGTGTTTTATTCTCTTTGTCGTCATAGTTCCCCACTTTGAAAAACGAGTCGTTTGCTGAGCCTGGTGTCAATAAAAGCTTTAATTGGACTAACAAAGACATTTTCCGTTCTGAAACTTACAGGATATTCTTATAAAATGATTAGGGTTGGGTATCGAGAATCGAGTGGAACCGGGACTAACTTTTCGTTTTTTTCCGGAATCGTTCAAAAGTTAAAATTTCGATTCCTAGTTTCGATATTCACAGTCCGCCGACCAGAAGAAAAAAACGCTGAACAACACCAATGAAGAAGCGCCTACCGGAAGTGTTGGCATAACCGCTCGAGTCGAACATGAGTAGCTTACGTCGGCGGTCCAAAGTGTGGCTTCAATTTTCTAAAAATAACTAAATCTTGGCAAAATGCAGAGTATTTCCCTTTAGAAAGGAGTATTTCCTCCAGAAAGACCGTTGGTTAGCAAGGTTAGCTAAACTTTTTTGACCCTGCCTCTTAAAAGAATCGGAATCGAGAATCGTTGGGAACCGGAATCGAAACAAGGAATCGGAATCAGAATCGTTCAAATTCAAACGATACACAACCCTAAAAATGATGACCTCTTAGATGTCAAAAGCTCAAGGAAAATTTGATTTCTCAGTTCATCACCCCTTTAAATACATAAAAAAGTAGTAGTATAATGAAACATTAAGTATCATTATTGATTTTTCTCTTTCAATTTTAGCCATTAAAGGTAGGGTAGGCAGTTTGTTTCTAAAACACTAAACCCTCAATTTCTTTAAACTGACTTTATATACTAATACACACCAAAAATGTGAGTACTCTGAAAGGAGAGTATAAAAATCGAGTGTTTGTAGTCCTCTCAGGGCTGCAATAAACATAGCTACACTTTCCATTCGGAATGAAAGCACTGATTGGCTGGGCACCTGCTGCTTTCCCTCCCTACCATGGCTACCACCCCTGTTGCTACAGGAGCCGCCCACATCCGCGCACCCGGTTGACTCGCTCATTTCGAAAGAGGAGAGGCACGTACCGACCGGAAACTAGGAGGTCTCACAATTATGGCAGAGAAAGAGGAGTCAAAATTCCCTGTACCTGCTTTTACAGTCAGCGCAGGCAAACAAGGCCAAAAAAAGCAGACGTGCACCAGTACAGATTTGAGGTCATTTTTTGCGTCTTATCATGCTTGAATGGTTTAATACCACTAGTATGTAGCGCAGAGATCATATACTGTAGTGCAGCCCAAAAAAAATGGATGCTGCGTTAATTGCGTTCAATAAAGTTTTTAACAAAAAGAATCGCAAAATTAACAGGTTCATTTTGACAGCCCTACAGATAGTGTTCAGTATCTACAGTAGTTAGCTAATGATGTATTTTTACACAGCCCTTCTCTCTTCTTTTTCACCCATTTTCTTACCTGTGAATGTGAGCGTGTGTGTTGCATCTATATGCTGCATTGATGTTCATTAAAAATGGTGACGGCTAATATAACTTCAGTCATGGATTATTATTCTGACAGCTAAAAACATCTTGCGTCATGGAGAAAACAACATGTCATTATAGTTTGTGTCAAATTAGAGTCGGATCAACTCATCTGCCACCATCTGCTGTGAAACCATATCCTTCCACAAGAAAATCTCGGTGGTGTTTGCTGGTACGAATCAGTGTTATTTTATTAATATACTATTATATTAATATATTATGAACAGTTTATCTTTGAAGTAGATTCTATTTTTATATTTTACGTTTTGATTTTATCTTTAAAGTTAGCAATTGTGGTAATTTTTATTAGTTTATTTAGATTTATGAATAAATAAATATGATAAATTTTGCCTTGGCAACTAGCTGGAATAAAATAAGTTAATATTTTATTCCAGTTAATGTTTATTTTATTTCAAGTATTGACTTTTTGTTTTAGTTAAAGAGTAACTAAACACTTAACCAACTTTTTTTAGTTAATGATCTGTAAGAATGGATCTTTATTAATACCAGTCATTGATTCGAGTAACTTTTTTGACATTTGTTTATAAAGTGTTCTATTTCTACAATATACGGTGTAAAAGCGTCTTAGTGCTGCCCTCTTCAGGTTGAACGGTGGCTACTGCAGTTGAATTTTCCTATTGGATTTTAGCGGTTCTTCGTGACGTACGTAGCTTTCAGCTCACCACGCGAGCTACGCCCTTGGCAATATAAAAACCATCTTGTGTCGTCAAAACCACTGTAGGGAGTCAGGAATGGGAATTGTGAGTATTGAAAACGATCAGGATAGTGTGTTTTAGCATCTATTTCGTCCCCTCTATCTCCACTGGGGTCCGCCCACTTTTTCAGCATTTTCAAATATTGCCAGTGGGTGGAGTCAGGCTCTGACCAGGGGTTTAGTTACCCTTTAATGGTAATATCCCTGACACAAAACTCCCCACCATGATGCTAGGTTGTTGCAAGGGTGTTGCTAAGTGGTTGCTAGGGCATTCTGGGATATACCGACCCAAAAGAGTTCTCCCGTCCATTTTATGATCAAGCAGGATAAATCATGCATCTGATCATTTAGTAAAGTAACAGCACACTTCTGCTCAATAACACACATGGTTTGAGGAATCAAGAATGTAGGTCGACACAAACTGAAATTTAAAGTGTATGCATCAGTGCTTGACTTAGCAAACACCACGCAAACAGGAAAACAAATCAGAACATAAATATTATCATCCCGCCAGGTCTTATTATCAACGGTTTCCTCTAAAGTAAACAACAGCAGCCCACAAGCAAAAACGAGAAAAAGTGCCAATGAAAGCTCACACATCCGTTAATAATTATTTTGTACTGTTGCTGGCATGCACACCGCTCGGGACCCGTTCGGCCTGAGATTATGGTTTGTGTGGTATTTATTTTGGGGATCAAATCCATGCAGAAGTAACAGGAAGGGCAGACTGCAGAGTTGAGAGTGTTTATATGAAACACCAAGTCACTGTGACCTACTGAGAGAGTCAGAGCACATTAAATGCCCGCTGGCACACACACAGAACTATCTGTCCGTCTGGTCTGGGTTTTGATCTGTCTGATACATTCACACACACACACACACACACACACACACACACACACTGTCTGGAACTTTCAGTCTAGATAAATCTGTGCGTCTGTTATGGTCTGTCTGTTCACAGACAACTGAAGTGCTTCGTTTGGTGTGAGTCGATTTCTGGGTCTCTTTTCTGTGACTGGAGCAGGTGGAGATCTCACTGTGCTAATGGGACATGAAGCAGCAGGGCTGCACTTTGTCGACTCTTAAAGCCACTCTGAGCTAAAAATACCCAGTCTCTTTTCAAACAGGGGTACTTCAGTGCACCTGGGCTTTTAACACGCGCACACACACACAAATACTTCAGCTGCTAACATATGCAAGTGTGTGTTGTGCGGTTAGGAATGATTATACTGTTGACAGATTAGCATGTCTATCAGGTCAGGTGTGTGTGATTGACAGTGTTGGGAGGAACTCGTGTGGTTCTCTTGTTCTGCACACATAACCCCTGTGGAAAGAGCTAAAGACGCTTCAGGTTCACTCCTTAACATGACACAACAATCTCACAAAACTTGTCAAGAACTTGTAAGGACATATATTGTACCACACAATCAAAAGGAAATCATATTTTGGATTCATTTATGTTGCTTATTAAGCCTATTTTAGATTTAGTGACAATTAAGCACGTTTAACTCGTGAATGCAATTCCATAATTTAAGAAAAACCATAATGTAAGAAATTATTTTAATATTTAAATTAATAAAACATATTAATGCAATGTAAAAAATACTGTGATGCAAATCTAAAGAAAATCACCTATATATATATACACATATTTATATTATATATATATGGTAACACTTTACAATAAGGTTCGTTAGTTAACATTAGTTAACTACATTAGTTAATATGAACTAATAATGAATAGTACATATACAGCATTTGCTAATCTTTGTTAATGTTATTTTCAACATTTACTAATACTTGATTAAAATCTTGTTAACATTAGTTAATGCACCGTGAACTAACATGAACAAACAATGAACAGCTGTATTTTCATGAACTAACATTAACAAAGATGAACAAATGTAGTAACAAATGTATTGCTCATGGTTAGTGCATGTTAGTAAATACATTAACATGTTAACTAATGAACCTTATTGTAAAGTGTTACCATATATATATATATATATATATATATATATATATATATATATGAACAGTTTGGTTCCAAAACGCTATAAATCCATTTTTATGAATTTGAGTAAAACTGTGTTTTCTTTAGCAAGAAAATGGAAAGATGAAAACCACTATTTTCTGTTCTATTTTCAAATTTTCACATAGCATTTGTAGGTTATAATATCAATAAAAATTAAATCCAGGTTTTGATTTTCAAAGATTTATTATAAAAACAGATTGTTTTTTTTCCCAAAATGCAATAAATCCATTAATTATTTTTTTTTTCAAAATGCAATTAATCAAAATAAAATTTTATACACATTGAATTTCTTGTGCATACAATAAATCCATTGCTTTACGATGAGTGCCTCATCTTCTTTATCTCCTCACGTAAATGATTCG
Organism: Cyprinella venusta; assembly: GCA_038021265.1. Classification (NCBI taxonomy): domain Eukaryota; kingdom Metazoa; phylum Chordata; class Actinopteri; order Cypriniformes; family Leuciscidae; genus Cyprinella; species Cyprinella venusta. Next base: position 18,369,041 of record CM075880.1, on the reverse strand, counting down.
ATTTCGATGTCACGTTTACCCATGCAGGATGCCTTACCCTCCGCAGGTTCACCAATGCTGTCAAAATTATTCATTTTTTGTTTGTTTGTTGATCGAAAAGTACAAAATAGATGAGGAAACCTAGGAAGCTGGAGTTAAAGTGCTGCCGTTACTGTTTACATTGCGTGGAATGGTGCACTGTGATTGATTAAGCGGATGTATCGCATTTTGCAGAAAAGGGAGACATGGCGTTTGTCGTGGTTTGGAAAGAAAGGGAGAAAACATTACATAATAACTCCGCGGATATCGCATTTTACGTAAAATTAAACATTGTTTTGTATCTGGTCGGTATTGAAAAGTCAGATTTTTGCAGTAACTCATTTTTTTTTTTAAATGGTGTTTATCGCGTTTTGGAACCAAACTCTTCATATATATATATATATATATCACTAAAACCACAACAACAAATTAAACAATTTTCCCCGTAATATTTTGTATAAAAATGTATTAATTAAATTACTCAAAGGTACATTGCACCACTACTCATGTTTAAAATAGCCGTTTTTCTAATTCATACATGCTTAAACAATTGCCTGATGGGCTGAATGAGCCCTTCTCTGATCACTGCGATTGCCTCTATAATCCTGTACAGTAAAATAAATAGGAGGGATTTGGGACGGAGTTTGAGACGGGGCGTGATGTCATGCGTGTTCATGCTCGCCTGGCTATGTCTGGCAGGTTTGCGTTTTCGCCTTCATTCTCCGTATCAGCGAAGACCACTCGAGAGACACAACTTTAGTCTAAAACCCCAATAATGATAGCAAATAAGATTGTAATGGTAAAATAAAGCCAAAAATAGAAAAACAAAAGCAATTAATTTATTCATGCAGCAATGCACTCTGGGGAGTACCTTCCTCAGATCACAGACAGAATTAAGTTGACAGAACTTAAATGAATTAAGTAAGAACAACTTGATGTAATTAAGTTATGCTTACTTAATGAAACTAAGGCAATGAGTTTGCATAATAAAATTAAATAAACTGAACTAATTGGTTTTTAGAGTGTGTGCGGAGAAATGCGCTGGTTACGTTTGTGAGCAAATCAGCTGATTACTATTATTATATTATATATTAAGACTCCTGATCCTCACCTGACCACGGCTTTGTAAACTTTATCCATGATGTGGTTTATAATGGACTGTGGTTCAGAAACAGTGACAATTTTACACACTCTTGGATTACTCTGGCTATTCTCTGCTGTCTCCAGTGGACGATATGTTTGTCCCGTTTTAGCCACCGTATAGCTTCTTCGAAAGGGAGGGGTGAGCAGTGGGCTGAGACATTAGTGAAACTCGCAACTGAACCGCTAGATGCTGCTAAAAATCACACACTGCACCTTTAATGCTACCAAAACTAACATTTTAATTTTAAGGTGATTGACCCTTTAATATTTAAAATCAATGAAACAGACCATAAAAGCTCTATTCAAAAAGAGTGAAGAAAGAATTTACATTAAAATAAAGCATTCTCCTTTAAGTAGTTCACCCAAACAAAGTGAGAATGTGAAAAAAAATAAAAATTCGGGGAAAACACAACCCTTAAGGCTCTCGTTAAAACTAACAGACCCATCTAACACCTGTACATTTACATTTGACAGCTTTAAGATCAAAACAATCAATGCTCCTTTCAAAATAACAATCAGAATCCATGTTCTTTCCAATTAGAGCCAGATCACTACCGGTCCACTGAGATCCTTTCAAACGTCACCGAATAAACCCATAGGAGTTCTACATGAGTCTACATGATCCGATCTCCCCCTGAACACGCGAACAGGACTCACGGGGTTAACATGGAGAGTCTCCGCATCGCTCAATAACAGCGCTTTATTGGGAAACACTTCCTCAAACCTGAGGTTATTGGCAGTATGGACTGAGGGGAACAAATTACACCTTGAATTAATTTATTTTGTTGCTTATTTAAATAAAGTATGTTACATTTAATGTTTATATATATATATATATATATATATATATATATATTTCTCCATACAAAATAGAAAATGCATTAATACATTTAATATTGTTTTATTAGTGCAAGGCAACAAAAAAATGTAATCAATATGAATGACTTTTCAACATTACTTTTTGCTTAGCTTACAAATTAAATCGCTTCTTACTGGATCAATTATAAATGACATCACACTCATTATACTTTATGGAGAATGTGTCCTGGTTAGAACAAATGGCGCTACTAAAATAAATACTGAGTTATAAATCAACAAATACTTAATTTATTCTACAAACATTAAGTTTGCAATTTTCAAAACAAAATATAACATATTGAGACTGAAAATATCATATAATTAAAATATAATATAAAAATGTATATAATTAAATTACTGTCATTACATATACATCTACTTAATGTACTTCAATATGATTAAACTACAAATATAAATATTGTATATATATATATATATATATATATATATACACAATTCATTTATTTATTTATTATTATTTTTTTAAGTCTAACTTGAGCTTATCCAAACGTATCCAAACTTAAAAAGACAGTGAATAACAACTTTTTGGCATCTTGAGCAAATTCTAAACTTTCGAGTCTGTGTGTGTGTTTCTCATCTCATCCTGTGGTTTTGGTTTTTTATGGGCAACGGTCATTCCAGCATCAACATCCCATGACACACAATGAACAAGAAATACACACACACTCTGATCTGTGTGGTCCGCATCCAACTCATCCAATGCAGAACTGGCCTCATAACTCTAAATACTTCCTGTCCGCACAGGAAGCAGAATCCTCCAGGCAGCCTGGAGCTATTAAAGTCTTACAATACCAAACTTTTACAGACACAGAGGCATCAAAGAGAAACACACAGTGTTCTTACTCATTTGTGAAGCAGCTGGGTGCTATCTACACCCACCACAGGAAACGCATAAACATTAAACGGAAAAACAGTATCCTTAAAACCGCTCTCAATGGAAAAGAGACGGCGACTTGCTGCAATATCGGCAACTTCTTCGTTTTAGGACAAAAAAGGGATTCATACTTTGAAGATGGCCTTTCAGTGAGCAAAGCAGAACTTTTACACTAATATTTGGTTTATTGCTTTAGTTGTGAAAAAGAGGGAAAAAGATAATAAAAACTGACATGACTGGTTTAAAATAAGTCCATCATAAATCTATAATGAACTGGTCACTTTAACGCAAGATGGTAAGTGCTCAAAATATAACTAATCAATACATAATAATAGATACAAAAAAGTTTGAAGTCTTTAAAAATGAAAGATCATATTTCTGTCTTTCTGGGCTGAATGGGCTGAACAGAACAAACTATTTAATAAAGGCATTCATAATAATTTAATACAAAATAAATCACAATACATACAGCATTTTCAAAAATAATTTGTTTGCTGAAATGAAAATTTTTCCTCAAAAAAATAAAATAAAAATGCCATAGAAGAAATATTTTTGTTTCCCATGCAAAGAATCTTTCAGTGAACAGTTATTAAACAAACAATTTTTCCTTAGTTTGAAGAAGATTTTCAAAATATAAAGAATGTTTTGAAATAGCAAAATTATGTGTATTTGAAAGATTTCACGGATGTATTTTTTAAAAAAAACTTTTTATGAAGAGAATAAGGCATTATAACTGATGGCCTAATGCAATTTAAAATATTATATTCATTGTGGATATAAGAACATAAAACGTGCATTATAATGATAATAACTGGGTTATTTAAAGGAATACTCCACCAGTTTTCATATTAAACTATGTTATTCCCTTAACTAAGATGAGTTGATGCATACCTCTCCCGTCTCAGTGCGTGCTCTCTATCGCTCTGTATTGCCGCAAAACTGTGTTAGCACTTAGCTTAGCCCAGTGCATTAAATATGGGCCCAAAAGAGAAGCGACCAAACACTTCCTCGTTTTCCCTATTTACACACAGTTACTTGATTAGTGTAACTCGCCCTGGGCTGGTGACACAAAATAAAGCGTTGTGTTTTTCTAAGCGTTTAAAATTAATGACTATATTGTATGGCGGAATACCATGAAAATTGCTTTAGAGCACTTCGACTTGGCGCAATAATACCTTCACTCGTGAAAAGTCCCTTTACCGGCTCGCGCTTTTCGCATGTCACGTTGGTTGTATTGACCTATGGTATTGACGGAAATAAGAGGGAGGGGGAGAGGAAGCGCGAGCCGGTAAGAGGACTTTTCACGAGTGAAGGTATTATTGCGCCAAGTCGAAGTGCTCTAAAGCAATTTTCATGGTATTCCGCCATACAATATAGTCATCAATTTTAAACGCTTAGAAAAACACAACGCTTTATTTTGTGTCACCAGCCCAGGGCGAGTTACACTAATTGAGTAACTGTGTTTAAATAGGGAAAACGAGGAAGTGTTTGATCGCTTCTCTTTTGGGCCCATATTTAATGCACTGGGCTAAGCTAAGTGCTAACACAGTTTTGCGGCAATACAGAGCGATAGAGTGCACGCACTGAGACGGGAGAGGTATGCATCAACTCGTCTTAGTTAAGGGAATAACATAGTTTAATATGAAAACTGGTGGAGTATTCCTTTAAGTAACTTAAACTATCACACTGTAAAAAAAATATTTTCAAGATTTTTTATCACAACATTTTTTTTCTTTTGTCAAATGAACTTAAATAATTTATTTAGTTCAGATAACTTTCTGAGAGTTTCTGATGATTAAATCAATCTCCTTCATTGTATTAACTCACTTTTTCCAGTTCAATCAACTTAAAATTTTAAGGCAACCAGATTACTTAATTTTTTTAAGTTAAACCAAAAATATTTTTTTAACATTTGTTAACTGATATACAGCTAAAACTAAAGAAAATCTAAACATTACAACTTAATAAATACAAATTTAAATAACTTTAAGCTGAAAAATTCACTGAAAATAACTAAACTAAAACTATAAGTAATATTTAAAATAATACACATAAAATACAAAAACTGAAAATACAAAAAGCTAATTGAAACTTTTTATAAAAACTATAACAGTACAGAAATAAATACACTGTTGTGAATTAACAACAACCCCGACCACTGAACATCCCCATTGACGTGATCATCAGCGTCTGGTTTGCTTTAAAAGCGTATAAGGTCATTGGAAATCATGCCTGATGACTGACATTAGCACATGTACCCGAACTGCAACTCCACCCTTAAATAAAATCTGAGAAAATAGCATCATTATTCAATTTAAACACCATAAACACTGACCTTTGCTTACTTGCACATAACCAAAAACTGTCGCTTGGCATGCACAGCTATGCTAACTTACGAGCTAACCGCTAACACCGTCAGCTTTAAAAGGAAGTTCTGCACCGCCACTATAATGTACAATTAGTGTTCTTGGCCCAGCGTCCCCCCGTCATTAGCAGAGTTGCTACGGGCATTTAAGTAAACGGTACGTGTTGCTACCGCGGGTGAGCATTATCTCCACCCGGCAGGAACGACTATGCCAACAACACACGAGCGCTGCCTGCCAATCCCTCTGCCCTCCGCCAAGAGAGAAAGGAAATAAAACAGCACACTGAAGGAGAAGGAACAAATAAAATTAAATGCTGACACTGCTGGAGAGAAAAAAAATGGCTGACATTTCAGAAGAACGTGCCATAATGCCGTTTTAGTGCTACAATTTTTCTTTTGGCAGGATCAAGCTCTTCCTAATGAGGTAAAATGAAGAGAGAGAGAGACTTTAGTGTTACTGAGGAGAAGTTTTTACTGGGTATCAAGAACTAGCTTTTATTTAGAACCTTTTCAATCACTATGATTGTGCCGCCACTGAAATCATGTTTTGGCTGAGCTGTGAGTTTCTAATGTATGGGAATTGGAAGAATTGAATGACACGCATACAGCACAACCTGACAAATGACTCTTTTGAGAGGGTTTTGAATTGAATTGAAAGACTCAGAAATGAACCAAATCAGTCCCAATCTCACATGTTAGTGGTCTGAATCAGTCTAAAAAACAAAAGAATCATTAAGAAACCAAAATCTAAACTCACAGAACTATCTAGTCCAATTAACAAATGACTTTCAATATCAAATCACTTTCAATATCAAGTGTTGACTTTTTGATAATTGAATCAATTATCAACCTATTCTGATTTACGAATGACTCTTTTGAGCTTTCTTTAAAATGAATTGTCAAAAGAATCAAATCAGTCTCAATATAACATCTCAGTGGTTTGAATCTGTCTAAATTAGTAAAAGAATTGTTAATTGAATCCTTAAGAAACCAGAATCTAAACTAGAACAGCGAACTCACAGAACTATCCAGTCCAATTTACAAATGACTCTTTTGAGCAGTTCTTTTCAATGAACTTGTTAAAAGAATCAAAAAAGATCAAAACACTCAATATCAAGTATTAACAGTTTAAATCTTTCTAAAGTAGAAGAATTGAATGGAATCAATTTAAGAAACCAGAATCGAAATCAGAACAACTAATGCACAAACTATTCTGATTCATGAATGGATGTTTTGAGTGGTTCTTTCTAATGAGTTGGTCAATAAGACTCAGTCTCAATCTCACGTTATTAATTCAAATTGGCTTAAAATACTAAAAGTATTGTTTTCAATCAGTTTAAAGACTAAATTAACTGTTTATGGAATTAGGAAACAAGATTCAATTTTAAACCAAAACAACAAACAAAAACTACACAGTCTTATTCATGAATGACTCTATTGAGTGGTACTCTATTGAGAATGAGGTGTGGTCTGGAAACCACATGTTCATTTTCTCTTATTTGAGGCGTGGTTTACGAATGCCCAGAGCCGTATTATTGTGTGCTATGAATGTCTATCAAAAGCGCCTGTGCGTAGCTCATAGGCAATCGGTTCAATGATACCAGATGACGTACAGACTAGAGCGACAGAAAATTAGACTATTAAGGCGATGATGGGTCAGAGATTTAGGAGATTTATGTATACACAAAATGTGTTTCTCAATGTCAAGGATACTATCATGGCAGGACGGGTCTTTCCAAGCCCTTTCCTTCAAAGGCTACACGAGGCTCCTCTTTAGCAATCGGAGAACACGTAAATGCAACAGGCTAGCAAGTGCAAGTCATTGCGTCATTACATCAGTGAAAGGTCCGCTTTCGGCGCTGCAAAAATGGTAGTTCTACTGGTTTGGTTGCTGTACTGCACTGTTTAAACATACTTGACAGTCCTTATTTTGCCTTGTCAGCCCTCGTAGAAATAAATAAATAAAAGTAAGGGATAATGTATAACGAGATGGTTGTTTTTGCGAATACAACCCCGCGAACTCTAACGCGAAGGGGGGGGGGGGGGGGGGGGTCTTGAATCAGCCTGAAAGGCTGTAACAACCGCCTCGCTATACATTTTCCCACATATAACATGGCTACCTCCCAAATAAACCAATAATTTGACACAAAATATTGATTTAAAAACGATTATATTACCGGAGTGAACAACTACGTCCATAGTAACACGATCTAGCTGTTAAAAGGACACCAGGCAGGAATGCTGTTTTTGTCAAACAGCGACCCCTAGAGTAACCGTGGAGTACTTGTTTTTAACGTTACTGTCGTAAATACCACTCACGGAGAGCGTGACGTGTTACATAGTATACAATAGTTTAATTTAATTTAATTGTGTTTAAATTGTGTTTAATTTGTCATTTAATGAGATCTACTGTAATATATGTTGTTAGTGGTGATAATTTTCACGTGATTAAATGCATATCCCCATGAACTTTAATGGTCCAGAGGCAGAACTTTTGCCATGTTTGTCACAGGTTCTAGGTTCTAAACCCTACTAATAGTATAGTTTATTTTCCTCATCAAAACCAATTGTTTATTAGTGACTGTATTTCAAGCAGGGACATGTTTTTTGTGCATTGGGTTTTGTGTTTTCACCGTAACGAGTCTCTCAGTCCCCGCAACGGATTGAGCGCGCGTTCATTTGAAGACAGTGCGTGTCACAACAGACCACTGAATCACTGAAACTGATCAAAAACAGCACATTTCAGATCGCCTCTTATTTAACAAACGAACTAAATGAATGCTCTACTAGAGTTACCTACTAGAGTTACCTGGAGATGTTTTATTTGTTTATAAAGGTACATCCGTGCTGCGAGATGTTTCAATGGGGACATATCACAGCCAAAAATTACTTTAAAACACATGAAATGGTAAAATATGTGATCAACAAAAAAGGCTAGTGTTATATGAAGTAAAAATTAAAAAGTAAATCAACAGTAAAAGAGAACAGCTTTAATTCCCCCCTCTGCAAATCAGTTGTGGAGATATGTTTAATGTCAAACATTAGGCTGTATCAAAAGGTAACTTTGCGTCCGCTGCCATGGTCTATAGATCTAAACAAACTGCTTCGGTGTGTCGCATATACGTCGTCATCGTCTTGCTGCTCCCTCCCCGTTCTGTGATTGGTTCCCTATCTCAGACAAAAATTTGGTTCATGGTGTCCAGGCTGCCTAGCAGCATGAATAAAATCGCGCTGTGGCAAGGCTCGATGGGGAAACCCAGGCAAACTTAGTGGGTCATTTTTAACAAATTGGTCAAAAGAACCAAATCATTCTCAATCTCACGACACATACTGGTTTTAATCTAAATTACAAAAGAATCATTAATGGAATCGTTAAGAAAGCAGAATCTAAATCAAAACAACAAACATACAGAACAAAATAATTCAAATCCCTAAATGTGTCGTTTAAGCAGTTCTTAATGAATTGTTCAAAAGACTCACGTGTTATAATTTTGAATCGATCTGAAATACTAAAAGAACCGTTAATGGAATAATCCATTTTTAAAAATCGAAATCAGAACAACAAATAAGTCCAATTCACAAATGACTCTTTTGAGAGACTATTTTTAATGAATGGGTCAAAAAAAAAGACCAAATCATTCGCAATCTCACGTGTTATCAGTTTGAATGTGTCTAAAGTCCTAAAAGAATCGCTAATTGAATCATAAAGAAAGCTTAAGGAATCTACTGGTCGCAGGCTAAATCTCCTCTGAGCTTCGTTTGCGCTGTTCCAGATGAAGTCATGGCAAATTCTGGGCACCAAAAACCAAAACATAAACATGGTAACAAGTATTTCAGAATGACAGGACAATTATAAAATGGCAATGTTGCTCAAACTAAAGCCACTGACTCTGCCAGAGGACATGCTCTTTTACGTTGTTGTTCACAACGTGGCACGTTACATAAAAGGATGTGCGATATTATTCAAGAAACAAAAGCCTGAATTTCCAACCAATCAAACTGTTGATTGTCAACAGCCTGTGCGTCTCGGTTTCAGAGCATCTGAGGTGACCGGGTGTTTTCCTACCAAAGTCAACAAACATTTCATTCACTTTAATTCAGTGTGTGAATCACAAGAAACATGCAACGAAACCCGATCTGTTTGTGTTGAACGTTGGCTAAATGGAAGTGTTAGAAAGCGCCTGTTTGTTCAATAACAGTAGCTCACCTTTCCCGATCTCAAACAAGATCCTGTTTCTGGACAGATGAAAATAAGCCCATTTTCTCAACATGAACACAAACGGACTCGCCTGATAGCGACAGTAGCGGCTAACACACACTCACAAATAAACTACATACTTTAAGAGATTTTATTATTTTTATTATTAAAGATAAAAAAGGATTTTTAGATTTAATCTTATATATATTAAGTATTACTACATATATACCCACTCCTGTTATAAAGTTTGTGGTCGGGTATACTTTAATGTTTTTGAAAGAAGTCTCTTAAGCTTATTAAGTTAAAAGTAAAATTTATTCCTGTGATCAAAGCTGTATTTTCAGCATCATTACTCCAGTCTTCAGTGTCACATGATCCTTCAGAAATCACTAATATGATGATTTGATGAAGAAACATTTTGCTAAATAAAAGTATTAATTTCCTTCAAAAAATTATATATATATATATATATATATATTAGGGCTGTGTAAAAATTAATTGTGATTAATCGCATCCAAAATAAAAGTCTGTGTTTACATAATATATTTGTGTGTGCTGTATATAATTATTTTGTATACTGTATATAAATACCTATGCATGCATGCATGTATATATTTAAGAATTATTTGTGCTTAAATTCTGTATGTATGTATATATATATATATATATATATATATATACATACATAATCTATATTATATACATATAAATATTTTATATATGAATAACACATTTTCTTAAATATATACACATGCATGTGTGTGTATTTATATATACAATATATATATATAAATGTGTGAAATATAAAAGTGGGTGTATATATGCACGCACAAATATATTATGTAAATACAGACTTTTATTTTTGGATGCGATTAATCGCAATTAACTTTTGCACAGCCCTAATATATTATATATATATATATATATATACACCCCCAACTTTTGCACAGTAGTGTATGTATATATATATATATATATATATATATATATATATATACACATGTACTGGCCACTTATTATATTATACATTATTATTATTATATACACATACATGCATAATTATTACACAACTGCTCGTTAATGTAAATATCTAAATCAGCCAATAACATGGCAGTAACTCAATGCATTTACCATCAGAAAGTAGAAAAAATTGTGACTTAAGTGACTTTGAGCGTGGCATTTTTGTTGGTGCCAGATAGGCTGGTCTGAGTATTTCAGAAACTGCTGATCTACAGGGATTTTCACACACAAACATCTCTAGAGTTTACAGAGAATGGTATGAAAAAGAGAAAATATGCAGTGAGTGGCAGTTCTGTGGGAGAAAATGCCTTGTTGATGCCAGGGGTCAGAGGAGAATGACCAGACTGGTTTGAGCTGATAGAAAGGCAACAGTAACTCATATAAACACGTGTTACAAGCGAGGTCTGAAGAAAGATCTCTGAACACAAAACACATCCAACCTTGAAGCAGACAAGCTACAGCAGCAGAAAACACACCGGTGGCACTCCTGTCAGATAAGAACAGGAAACTGAGGCTACAATTTGCACAGGCTTACAAGAAGATTGGAAAAAACATTGCCTGGTCTGATGAGTCTCTCTTTCTACTGCAACATTCATAAGGTAAGGGCATAATTTAGAGTAAATAACATGACAGCATGGATCATCCTGCCTCGTATCAGTGGTTCAGGCCGCTGGTGGTGTAATGGTGTGGGGCATGTTTTCTTGGCACACTTTGTGCCCCTTAGTATCAATTGAGCATCGTTTAAATGCCCTGAGTATTACTGACCATGTCTTCCTCTTTATGAACACAATGTTCCCATCTTCTGATAACACACGGATAACACACCATTTTACAAAGCTCAAACCATCTCAAACTGGTTTCTTGAAAATGACAATGAGTTCACTGAAGTCAAAGGGCCTCCACAGTCACCAGATCTTAATCCAGTAGAGCAGGTTTGGGATTTGCAGGGATGGGAGATTCACATCAGGGATGAGCAGGCGATAAATCTGCAGTAACTGCCTGATGCTATCATGACAACATGGGCCAGAAAATCGTGTGAATGTTTCCAGCACCTTGTTGAATCTATGCCATGAAGAATTGACCTATGGCTAAGCCACGCCCCCTCCACTCACTCAGACTAACAGTCAACATTCGGGGACAGGCGCTATGGCAGCTTTCGCAGTAGGAGGCAATTGATGATTTTTTGGAGACAGAAAGATTATATATCATCTCGAAGTCACCTAAAGCGCCTTAACTATGCATTGGGGGGTTATATTAATAATTTTGTTGTTGAGACGGTCGATGAAAAGCTTCAGTTTCAGGCAAAAATGTAAACGTGATAAACCGCATATCGTTGCCATCAATGTTTGATGCTACAGTATTTACATTAATCATTCAGCACAACATTGTTAACATTTGTTATCTCAGTTATTTACAGATACGTTAATGAAGCTAAGTGACATGATGTACTGCGTAGCTAGAAGCTAACGTTAACGTTTTCTAATGTTAGGCTAACCTTACTTTTAGAGATTTTAAAGATAACGTTCAAATATGTTGTTGAGTTAACTTCGAAAAGATGTAGACATCCTTGTTTAATTTATCCACGTTTAGTTGGTGTTGTGGTCTACCGCATAACTTAATCGTACAACTTAATCCAGAGCAGACACTTATCTCAGGTGAGATGTTGCTTGGGAAAGAGTAAATAAATACACACCGTCGCCCAACCTCTCGGGAACCTAGTGTTGGAGTTGCATGTACCCCATGCACACCGTTTGACCATTTTAAACTTAAAATGACAAGAAAAAAGAAATGAAAACTGATTAACTGCAATGCATTTCAATGGACGTGGAAGCAGAGAATGTCCTAGTGTATTGGGTTAGCTGCGCACTGTGATTGGCTCATCGCGTTTGAGGGCGTGGCTTAGCCATAGGTCAATTAAAGCAAAAGGGGGTCCAACCCGGTAGTAACAAGGTACTAGCACTGGCGTAAGTGTATGTGTTTATAACCGTACTCGTATTGAACCATTCGGTACGAAGCTTTCGGTTCGGTTTTCGGTACGCATTTTTGAACGGTTTGTTGGACCATTTTTCCTGCCAACCAAAATTTTGCTATTCAAATGTAGGCGCGTCGCACGTGGCTAGCGCGCTCATAATGTAAGAGAAACTGGCGTGGCTACAACATTGCCCAACATCAAATGGCAAATATAATGTAAGCGGAACGAAACTGTGCTACTCGTTATTGTGTGGTTGACGAACCGTTTATCAGTTAGGACCAATGCAGCGCGAGGCGATCTTAATCAAGCAGCACTGTTACTACACAGCCAAATCCAGTAAAGAAAACATTTGAATTTGCCACTGACGTTAACATTCTTGCGAGAACTAGTGAGAAGCATTCACATTTATCCGTTATTAACGGATCAAACAGTGCTGATGTGGAAACCAGGAGAAACATTGTGCCATGAATGAACTATCCAGTGTCCACAGATCAGCAGCATTCACCATGGGTTTACTGCAGTAACACTAACTGTTACCATGGAAGTTTGGCAGGTAGGCTATAATGCTTTCAAGTAACATCACGTCGGTTTTATTTTGACATTATGAATACAATTGCTGCCCTCAAATGTTAATATGAACTAAAATAAACCTTTATTTATTACTACTACAATATTACATTTCATTTTGTCCAAGGAGCTGTTTTGTTTTACATGCTCCTAAGAAAAGTAAAGTATAGCTTCATTATTGCTCAAAGTTAAAAAAAATATCATACTTTATGATGTTAGTTTTAATAAAAATATAATAAAAAAATTAAATCAAGAAAATTTCTCTGCCATTTCTTTCTTTTTGCTGTATTGGAAACGTACAAAACCGTATCGAACCAAAGCGTGACACAAGGGTATAGTATCGAACCAAAACGTGAATTTTGTGAACCATTACACCCCTAATATATATATATATATATATATATATATATAAAAACACACAGTATATCAAATAGTTAGTCAGTAGTTGAATGACTTACCTTATAATCCTTTGTGCGGCGTACTGGTGTAGGTTACGAAACTGGGCCGACATGTTGGCTAGGGCAGCCAGGCAGTTCGTGTGGAGGTATTTATCCTGAAGGAGGGGAAATCAATAAAACCATGCATAAATAATTTGTGTTGTTTCTTCTCGCAGGGCAAAACAGAATGAAATGACTCCATTATACTTTGAATATAAAAACCTGCTCTGTTCATTGGACTCCCTGGACTAAATGTGTTCACAGATCTAATATAAAACCCTGTAAATCTTATGAGCTGGTTGTTGTGAGTCTCGCTGTTACATAATAAATTTGCATGTGCCCACGGCCAAAGATCTGGATATTTATGGAGCTTCACTTTTAAATGATTGTTTTTGTCATTGGTTCTGGTCTCACCCTGGTTCGCGTCATGTTGAACTGGATGGTTCGAATCACAACCAGGATCAACAGACTGCCTAGAGAGATCTCTGTCAGAACGCGCTCAGTATACCACGAGATGTTCTTCAATACCTGAGACAGAGAGAACAGAGAAAACAAAAAATAAATTAATAATAGATACACAAGCTCCTCTATTTAAAGGGTTTGGCAGGGATGTATTGCATGATAAAACTAAGATGAAATCTACTGACTTCAAAATATTTTAGTAACACTTAACTTAAAACCTTCAGTATAAGGCATTAAAAATATAACATAACATAATATGAATATCTTTATAATGAATTATACATACAGTAAAGGCTTTAAGTAAAGTGTTACAAGGCACCCCTGTAATTGTTTGTAAAAAAAAAAAAAAAACAGCCTCCAAACCAATGTTTGTGCATATACTGAGAATTTCTGCAGCATTCAAAGATGTGACAAATAAAAGCCTGGAATGACAGATCTGGAATCATGAACCTCCATCCGATGATTTTTTTATTTACATCTAAAGACCCAGATATACTCAACATACCTCGATATATATAAGTTCTGCACTTAGGGGTAAAAATAAGTTTGAAATACATGACCAGCGATATACTTTTAGCGAACAAGCTGCTGACGGCCCATGCTGCTGAGAACATGTAAATATGTGCTGCATGCTTTCCTTCCAATTAAAAAAAAAACAAACAAAAAAAAAAACAAAGAAACCTGCAATGAAGAACGCATCTGATCGATGTGGATATGTTTAAATCAGTTTAAAGGCCTGTTCACACCGGCACGAAGTTTGCGCGCATTATTCGCCAACGTTTAACGCCTCGTGACTAAACAAAGGGTGCCAATGTGAGCGTTCACACCGACGCGTAAAACGCCACGCATAAAAGCGTCATTTTTTTAAAAAATGCCTTGGGTTCGTTTTTTTAGGGACTACAACGCGACAGGGACTACAAATATCTTGATAAAAGAGAACTGTTATGGAGTAGTATTGCATGGCAAATGGGCGCCATCTAATGTCAGGGAATGAATTTGCATGTTCACTAGGCTCATCGTCAGCAAAAATCGCTTGGGTGTGAACAGGGTTTCTGCAGGTTTCAATAAGTCAAATTTAATACCTTTTTAAGACATTTTAAGACCATAAACATTGAAATTTAAGACCTCAAGTTTGTTATTTCAAATGTAGGTGTGCGGTATGCGCGCTCATCATGGAAGTGATGCGGTCACGGTGCGACACGCTCGTTTTTTCCAAACGCGCCCGGGTCGCATCGAGATAAAAACATCTCAACTTTTCAGAATGCCGCAAGCGCACCATAAGCGCACAGTAGGTGTGTAAATGGCCTCTTGGTGAGCTATCAAGCCACGAGCTAATGCTAGCACCCAAGCGGCGCGTTTGAACCGATTTGAACCCCTGCACTAGGGCTCCGGTTTATAGGCTGCAACTCAATACTTTTTTGCTACTTTGTAATAACTTTCTACGGCCATAGTTTTGGCAGATGAACGAGGGTAAAACCTTTAGAATCTTAAGACCTGACTAAATAAAATTTAAGACCTCAGATGAAAATCTAGCCGTTTTTATGACTTTTTAAGGCCTTAAATTTAAAGTTCCGAATTTTACACTTTCTAAGACTTTTTAGGACCCCGCGGAAACCCTGACACAAAAAACGCGTTGAAAAACGCTGACGAATAACGCTCACTGACATTCGTCCCGGTGTGTATGGGCCTTAAGGCAGCAGAACCTTCTTTTCTGGAACTTTTCCGGAAAGTATTTGGTAAGCAGTTTCAAACTCCTATTTTGTACAGATTTTGTTTGAAATGACGTCACATCAGTCCGTTCTTCAAAATTTAGCTTGAAGTACTGTATCTGGGTCTTAAACCAGTACAGATTCTCAAATGAAGCTTTCATGACAGATTAAATGGTTTCGTCTGATTTCATCCAAAAGAGTGTGTGTGGCCTCACCACTTCATGTATGGAGCGGTTGAAGGTGTCGTCCTCTGTGAGGATGAGGAGGATGATGAGGGCCATGTACACATGATGAGAGTTTCTCTCCTCGACATGATATAAGATCTCAAGAATCGGCAACACCTACATAGACAGAAACAGAACATACTTTATTGTTGAGGTAAAACAAAAAACTAGTGGTCGACTGCTACTGATGATCTTAATGGGCAGGGTGGCAGAAAGATTTATACTTTAGATGGCAACTTCCAGATTTCTGTAATCAAATATTAGCCAATATATCAGTCAACCTCAAAACAAAAACACAATTCCTGTGAAAAAAGTCCCGTCCACAGTGAATGATTGACAGGAGTTAGGAAATTACAAAAAAGCCCTATGAAATGCACATGCATAATAGAAAAGAAAAGCAAATGCTATAATAAGTTTCGTAAACTGCTTAAATTTTTTTGTTGAACAGTGTGTCTAATAACTTACAAGCTTCCAACACATCAGCCAAACAGAACAATTTACTGGCCTACAATTTAATAAATGCTAAATATTATCCGATATAGCGGTTGACAAACGAAAAAAAAAGAATTGAAATGAAATGACAAAAGTCAGGAATTTGTAACAGTGCGTGCAGAATCATTCAAATACAATGAAACTCATATGCACAGGTGCTGAACGTGCGTGTGCTCACCAGATTCTCCATGTCAGTGCGGGACAGTATATACGTCCTCATGTTGCTGTTCTGGTGCAGTAGCGTGTAGAGCAGTAATGTCACCTGGTCTGATTTCTGCTGCTCGCACAGTGCTGTGTACAGACTGTTAAAGTTGATCTGAAATGTGTGAGGCTGAGGAGACGGGATGGACGAGGTATCTGAAACACACACACAACAGGGTTTCATTAGCACTAGCACTGAAATTAATTAGACTAAAAAACAAACCTGGTCTGGTCTACCTTGAGTGTTTTTGAAGCAGGTAACAGCCTGGCGGTAGGGGTTCGGACAGTCCGGTCCGTCGGTCAGATTAGCCAGAACCAACAGTAATAGCAGACTCTGATTGGACAGCGGGAGCGGGTTCTGCTCTTGCTCCGCCCCCGGTCTGGTGCCAACTCCACCTAACGTGAATACGCTCCACAGCCCACCTGAATAACACAGAAACCAGTTACATATGTTCTCTTCAAGGAGTGGATTGAATTAATGGTGACCTCAAGCATAACAAACATTACAGGTCATAGTCTTTTAACATTATCATGAACGTTAATTCCTGCACTATTTGAGATACGAACATGAATGACACTTCAAATAGCAAGGCTTGTTGCTGTTCACTTTTCTAAATGATTTACATCTGAGAGACAATAAAATGGACATGAAAAAGTTAATTACAACTGAATTTGCTGCAAGAAACCTTTTAAATCAGCATTCAGAGATCGACCACTTTTGACTGAAAAAACTTACCACTAGAAACACTAACTGATAAAGTGAGTCATACAAAACCTTTCTTTTTAGTTACCTTTGTGTACGCAAATAAATGAATTCAATGCTCAAGTTTAGGTGATACTTCAGTTGGCTTTTACCGTTTTCGAATCCATTCAGCCGATTTTTTTTATATTTAGAAGAATATCAGTAACCAGACAGTTTCTGGTCTCATTGACTTCCATAATATATTTTTTCCTACTATGGAAGTCAATGAGACCAGAAACTGTCTGGTTACTGATATTCTTCTAAATATCAGAAAATCGGCTGAATGGATTCGAAAACAGTAAAACTCAAACGTTTAACCGTTTAAGTGGATGGAAGAAAAGGAAGGAAGTACAGAAGTACAAAAAGTACAGAATATTCCACGTTTAAAATATGGCTTGTAATGCCCAGATAGCAAACAGACATTGAATCAACGTGGAAACGACATTTCTCATGACATCGAAACAACGTTGATCTGGCATTGTTTTGCTCATCGAATTAATGTTGAACCAACATCAGATGCGCCATTCTTCAAAACTAACTGAAAACCGACGCAATTGTTTTGCTTTCCTAACGTTGAAACGATGTTGATTTCAAGTTGATTTTCCGTTAGTTTTGAAGAATGGCGCGTCTGACGTTGGTTCAACGTTAATTCGATGAGCAAAACAATGCCAGGTCAACGTTGTTTCGATGTCATGTTTCCACGTTGATTCAATGTCAGTTTGCTATCTGGGTGGTGACGCACCTAAAAGTTGCTTCAGGCCAGAAGAGGAATAATTGAAGCAAAAGATCATTCATAGAATCTCCAGGAAGTGCAGTAGAGAACCGGACATGCTAATGGCTCTAAAAAGGACAGTCTCTTCCGCCTCAAGAGCTTCAGATGTATTTTAGGGATTCCACAGCATCACAGTCACTCCTTTGTTCGGTTTGACTCTTAAAGGGATACTTCACTTTTCGTTCACTTTTTTTGGAAATAGGCTCATTTTACCACTCCTTCAGAGTTAAACAGTTGGGTTTTACCGTTTTCGAATGTATTCAGCCGATTTTCTGATATTTAGAAGAATATCAGTAACCAGACAGTTTCTGGTCTCATTGACTTCCATAGTAGGAAAAAAATATACTATGGAAGTCAATGAGACCAGAAACTGTCTGGTTACTGATATTCTTCTAAATATCAGAAAATCGGCTGAATACATTCGAAAACGGTAAAACCCAACTGTTTAACTCTGAAGGAGTGGTAAAATGAGCCTGTTTCCAAAAAAAGTGGAGCATCCCTTTAAATAGACATTTACAGTAAAAGTAACTATGTCTTATACACAGGCAATACACAGTGCCAATCAGGAGAAATCATACAAGCACAAGTTTTTAATTATGGTTGGAGATTAGAAACACAATTTGGTAGTGTGGAACTTTTTATACATTGAGAATTCTAGTAGATAAGGAAAGGTGGCCATTACATTTAACATTGGAGGGAAAGGGTTAAAAGAAAGAAGAGCGACTTGATATCAGACAATAAAGAACGTCGTTTCAATAAATTTAGCTTATTTAGAATGACAAATTGAGCAAAAAAAAATCAAGCAACAGTCGATTTGGACGTCATGTTGACTTTAACATTGTGGAAAAAAAGCAAGTAATTGATTTTAAACAGATTTCTAATCATTCAGACATTGTCTCAGGTTGGTCGGAAAAGAGCGAGAAAGAATTGAGATGGAAATGAGATGCCTGTCTCCATGTCTAATCACTTGTGTCTTGTGGCTGGACATGGCGGCCCCACGAGCAGACTGAAGCAGTCTAATCTGGAGCCAGGATGTTAACAAACATCCACCGCAAATAAAAACAACAACACTGGCAGAAAAAGTCACAGAGCAATGAAAACTGCCCTCCGCCCTCCTAGACGCCTGATATCATTAAGACACTGATAACATTAAAGGACCTCAGACTTGATATTATTTAGGTTCCTTATTATGACATCATCATGTTCCAAAGACACTGAGATCATGCTGGAACTGTAATGAGGTCACAAGAGATACCATGGCGACCCCGGTTGACCAATGAGAGACGCCAGAGGAGTCTGCAATCTACTCATCGGAGCCAATCATAAGCCTGTAATCACTCTCAGACACACCGACACTTTTATGACGGGAAAAATGATGGATGAGGAAAACACCCCTTTGATTAGCACACAATCTCTCATAAAGTCTCTTAGTTCACTGCGTGCGTGTGTGGAACATACAGTGATTGCGCACACACACCGAAGGCAGTGTGTGTCCTGGGGTTGTTATTGTGGACCGTGTTAACAGCGCAGATAAATGAAGACATCATGGCTGCCATCCAGCAGAGCTGAGAGAACACACACACACACACACACACACTCACAGAGGGGTTTTCCATGCCACTAATGCTGTCAGTACATAAACAGGCGGCTGAGGGTGACAAATGTTGCTGCTAACTTACACACACACACATTCATGTCTATGTCCTCTTTCATAGTGCTCTTCCTGTAAAAGTCCCTGTGGATCTCTTCCCGAGAAAGTCATTTCACATTCAGAACTCACATGGCTAACAACAGCGTCTGATGTGTTAGTCATTATAAAGTCTGAGGGAAACATCAGATCAAGAATGAGAGTCTGGTTCAGACAGCCGAAACCATGGAAGATAGAGAAGTCTTATATCTCATGTCCATTATGGAAATAAAAATTCCATAAAAAATGTCCATAGAGGAAATTCTTCAGCATAACAACATATACGAGAGTAATATTAGACGAGAAAATATTTTGCCAAATTATTGATTTTTATTTTGAATTGAGCATTTGGATTGAAAATTTTGCTCTAAAGAATGACATTTTCCTAGAAAAGCAGTTGTTGACATGAAGGCCAGCCTGTAGACGCGCGAAGAGGAAGAAAAGTTTATTAATGCAAAGCCATCTGGCAGACAGAACATCATGCATGCGTGTGTCAGACGAAATACATCCGCTCATCTCTCTAGAGAGGGTATATGTGGCACACAATATATACATCAACATTGTCAGGATTCTTTGAAAGTCATCTCCAACATCCGAGCATTGGGCTCCGGGGCAAAAAGACACAGGTGTGTGTCATGTCCGACTAGGCTAATAAAGTACTTCCTTTCTGCTGCTATAAGCCCAATACTTCCTGTCAGGGTGGTTTCAGCAGAAAATGTTCATGGCGTTTGCCTGTGCACAGCTCACCATTAAAGGAGTAGTTCACTTTTAAAAAAAACTTTTGCTGATAATTTACTCACCCCCATGTCATCCAAGATGTCCATGTCGTTCTGTCTTCAGTCGAAAAGAAATGAAGGTTTTTGATGAAAACATTCCCGGATTTTTCTCCATATAATGCACTTTACTGGGAACCAAAAGGTTCAAGGTCCAAAAGACACTTTCAGTGCAAACTGTTCAAAGGGATTCCAGATGATGAATAAGGGTCTTATCAAGTGAAACGATTGGTCATAATAAATAACAAAGTTTAAGTTTTATAAGCTCAAATGCTCGCCTTGTTCTGTGACGCACGTTTGTGACTCTCCTGTTCGAACTCGTTCATCAAAATGAACAAATATTATTCTGAGTCAATTCGTTCGTTGAATGAAACAAATGACTCGGAAAAAGATTTGGCAACCATTTGAGCTTATAAAACTTAAACTTTGTTATTTATTTATTAAATGAGCGATCGTTTCGCTTGATAAGACCCTTATTCATCGTCTGGAATCGTTTAAAGCCCTTTGAACAGTTTGCACTGAAAGGTCTTTTGGACCTTGAACCGTTTGGTTCCCATTGAAGTCCATTATATGGAGAGAAATCCTGGAATGTTTTCATCTAAAACCTTAATTTCTTTTCGACTGAAGAAAGAAAGACATGGATATCTTGGATGACATGGGGGTGAGTAAATTATCAGCAAAGTTTTTTTTTTTTTAAATTGAACTACTCCTTTAAGATTCTGTTATGTAGAGAGCATCGTTGCTATACGATTGATCACTAGGAGTTTCTATGCGGTTGCAAAGATGGTTATTTGCAGCTCCAAGTCAATGTATCTTAAAACTCATTTCGAAAGGGTTTATGGGTAATATTAAGGGTCAGTTCACCCAAAAATGAAAATTATGTCATTAATGACTCATTAATGACCCTCATGCCGTTCCAAGCCCGTAAGACCTCCAGTCATGCTGAATAAAGTCGTAGTTTTTGTTATTTTTGGACCAAAATGTATTTTCGATGCTTCAAAACATTCTAACTAACCACCTGATGTCACATGGACTACTTTAAAGGCACAATATGTATTTTTTTTCTGCTTTAAAAATAGCAAAAATAACTGTATCTATGTTATATATTTCTATTAGATGTGTACTTACATGATCCCAACAGTTTCCACCAACTTTCAAATCTGGAGAAATTTCATAGTTTAATTCGAAGCCACGGGACGTTTCTTTATTTCCGTTTCGTCGCCCGTCTATGGCGTCATATAACCTTTGACTCCTCTATTTTCTCTAACTTTTTGCCGAACCGGGCGAAACCGCCAAACACAAAGGGGAACACCGGACTACCGGCGATAAAAGCAAATAAAACGACAAAGGGAAGAAAAAAAAATAGTAGCTATAGCTATTATCATTTTGCAACTGCACCAAACTTGACTGAGACTATTATATTTATAAATTATATTATATTTATAAAGTAATATTTATATTAGCCTGTATTATATAGTTATGGACCACGATTACGCTTTGCCTGCACGTTCTGCTGCTGGCGCCAGCTCAGTAAAGCACAAGCGTACGGGTGAAAAATATGACTCGAGAAGGGTTTGGGACAGGAGAAGAAGCATGACACGGGTAAACATTGGGGTTGTATTTAAAAAAATGGAGAGACATTCGTGACAAGCTAAATCTACAGAGAGACGCCATACAAAAATTACATACTGTATGTTTAATGATGTCTTTATTTCCTTTCTGGACAAGGACAGTATACCGTACATACATTTTCAATGGAGAGACAGAAAAGTCTTGGACTAAATCTAAAATATCTTTTGCCTGGTTCACATTTTTTTTTTTTGTCTGTTACGATAGTCACTGTGTCAGATTACGCGATTTTGGCTCCTAAAATCTTGTCGTGTCGTGGACAAGACACATGTCAGACTACACGTTACTTCCTGACCAGTCATCGCATGCCGTGTTTAGTGGCGCGCGTGATGTCATCGAGAAGGCAAAACTCGTAGCGAATGACTTCCTGGATTGTTTGGCATTGCCTTTTCGGCGTGAGAAATACACAGTGTGGCGTGTGAGTGTGTGAACTGGTTGAATTGCGTGTGTCTCAAGGACTTGAGAACCCTGCTCGAAGAGGACAGTATGGGCTGTCAATCCTCCAAAGAGAACTTCAGGTAAAATATTGTTTTCTTATATATTTGTACTTCTAGTTTTAACGTTAGCACCATCGTCTCTCTTTCGTTTTGTCTTTTTTAAAAATTGTATACGGAAAAGCATGTGCTCCTATTGGTCAACCTCATACATGTGACGGAACCGTCGTGGACGACCGTTAAAAAAATTAAACATGCAAGTCTTTTTGTCGTGAAGCATCACAGACGCAATGTAGGTTGTCGCCCACTATGACACACTATACGAGATGATACGATCGAATCTTGCGTCCCGACGCCCATTGTCGTTTACAAATCCCCACGACACCCTACTTCAAACGGATCGTGCCAGAATCGGGCTAAAATCGTGTAATCTGAACCAGGCATTAAACTGTGTTCCGAAGACTAACAGAAGTCTTACGGGCTTGGAACGACGTGAGGGTGAGTAATTAATGAGTAACCCTTTAACCGTAAAAAATGCTTTTCCTCCTTCATACTCCCCTCTATGGTTCGCTGTTCTCAGTTTTTCCTCTCTCTCTCTTTCACTCTGTCCTTCTTTCACTCACTGTAGTTTGAGCTGGCCAGGGCGAAGGGTGAGACGACGTTAATCCTGAATGCAGACACAGCGACGGCCTTGAGACTTACGCAGCACTTACACACAATAGCAGGATTTTGTTAAGGCCAGACGCAAGTTCGATAACACTTCAGCATTGCATTCATTTACTAGTTAAGCACGGATGGTTAAAGGAACTGTTATTGTTACACACAGAGATCAAAAGTTCAACTGACTGAACGAACACACAAAACAAAACATCAGAATACCTCAGATATACCAGTTTCATATTAGTACGCAACCACGTGTGCACACTAAATCTGGAAACAATTAGGATTCTCACGAAAGCTAATGTCATATTTCACCCGAAAATCAAATTAAACTATTATTATAGTAAAATAATTAAATATTTTATTTATATTTGTAAACTAAATATAACTAATTACATTTTGCATGAATAATGTGATATTAATACAAATATATAATTAGGCATGTTTTCTCCACCAATGGTAACAACTATAATGAAAGAAAAAAATAAAACATTTATAAATTTTGAGAATCTAAGAAAAAACACCTGGTAAAAATTACTAATTGAGAATTGGTTAGTATGGCCTTAATGGCCCCTAAAGACTTTATTTAAGTATTTAAGATTGAGAAGGTTAAGATTTATTTAAGATTGTTTGTAAATAATCATTTTATTCCCCCTTCTCTTTTGATTTTGGTGTGAAATGGGACCTGAAGATGTTTTTGTGAGATACAACGTATTTGGTCCGTCTCAGAGAGCAGAAATAAGAGAACCGAATGATTACAGAGGATCATAAGACACATTCAGTAGCCCTGCCCTGGGAAACACACACACACACGGATCTCCCATCGGAGCTTAGGGAAACATCAAGACGCCATCTTCACACAGATCACCGCCCTGATTTATGAAGCACAAGTGTTTCCCAGAGAGCATTGCTTGAAGAACATCATCTATCGCTTTTTTTGAGGGGAGGATAATCACACATATCAGTTTGGTATGGAAGCTTGATTTGGCTTTAGAACAAAAAACAAAAAAGAAGGTAATTGCGACTTTTTATCTCACAATTCTGACCTTTATTCTCACAAATTTGATAAAAAAATATGTATACCTTATATAATTCTTACTTTTTTCTCAGAATATAAACCTGCAATAGCGAGTTCTAAAGTCTGGCTAGTGATACGGTATAAACTCGCAATTCTGTGAAAAAGATGAAATTGTGAAATATAAACAGCAACAGAATAAAAAAAATAAAACGGGTAATTCTGAGTTTTTGCATACAAAAATCCAAAACCATTCACAACATTTCACTCACAATTTCAAGTTTACATTCTGAGAAAATAGTCAGAATTGCAAGACATAAACTTGAATAGTCAGAACTGTGAGACATGGTTTTGTATTTTTGAATGGATGATGAATGGATTTTGGGGTGTTGCTACGTTGTTGCTCATGTGTTCTGAGTGGTTCCTAGGAAATTGTTATGTGATTGCTACGATGTGGTTTCTAGGATGTTGCTAAGGTGTCCCGAGTGGTTCCTAGGAAGTTGTTATGTGATTGCTACGGTGTGGTTTCTAGGGTGTTGCTAAGGTGTTCAGAGTGGTTCCTGGGAAGTTATGTGGTTGCGATGGTGTGGTTTCAAGGGTGTTGCTAAGGTGTCCCGGGTGGTTCCTAGGAAGTTGTTATTGTGGTTGTGATGGTGTGGTTTCTAGGGTGTTGCTAAGGTGTTCAGAGTGGTTCCTAGGAAGTTGTTATGTGGTTGCGATGGTGTGGTTTCAAGGGTGTTGCTAAGGTGTCCCGGGTGGTTCCTAGGAAGTTGTTATTGTGGTTGTGATGGTGTGGTTTCTAGGGTGTTGCTAAGGTGTTCAGAGTGGTTCTTAGGAAGTTATGTGATTGCTACGGTGTGGTTTCTAGGGTGTTGCTAAGGTGTCCCGAGTGGTTCCTAGGAAGTTATGTGGTAGCGATGGTGTGGTTTCTAGGGTGTTGCTAAGGTGTTCAGAGTGGTTCCTAGGAAGTTGTTATGTGGTTGTGATGGTGTGGTTTCTAGGGTGTTGCTAAGGTGTTCAGAGTGGTTCCTAAGAAGTTGTTATGTGATTGCTACGGTGTGGATTCTAGGGTGTTGCTATGGTGTCCCGAGTGGTTCCTAGGAAGTTATGTGGTTGTGATGGTGTGGTTTCTAGAGTGTTGCTAAGGTGTTCAGAGTGGTTCCTAGGAAGTTGTTATGTGGTTGCGACAGTGTGGTTTCCAGAGTGTTGCTAAGGTGTTCCGAGTTGTTCCTAGGAAGTTGTTATATGGTTGCAACGGTGTGGTTTCTGGGGTGTTGCTAAGATGTTCTGAGTGGTGTGGTTTCCCTAAAAAATACTATGTAGTTGCTCATGTGTTCTGAGTGGTTTCTAGGAAGTTGTTATATGGTTGCTTCGGTGTGGTTTCTAGGGTGTTGCTAAGGTGTTCTGAGTGGTTTCTAAAAAGCAACTGTAGTTGCTCATGTGTTCTGAGTGGTTTCTAGGAAGTTGTTATATGGTTGCTTCGGTATGGTTTCTAGTGTGTTGCTAAGGTGTTCTAAGTGGTTTCTAAAAAGTAACTATGTAATTGCTCATGTGTTCTGAATGGTTTATATGAAGTTGTTATATGATTGCTTCGGTGTAGTTTCTAGGGTGTTGCTAAGGTGTTCTGAGTGGTTTCTAAAAAGTAACTACGTAGTTGTGTTCCGAAGTGGTTTCTAGGAAATTGCAATATGGTTGCTTCGGTGTGGTTTCTAGGGTGTTGCTAAGGTGTTCTGAGTGGTTTCTAAGAAGTTACTATGTAGTTGTTCATGTGTTCTGAGTGGTTTCTAGGAAGTTGTTATATGGTTGCTTCGGTGTGGTTTCTAGGGTGTTGCTAAGGTGTTCTGAGTGGTTTCTAAGAAGTTACCATGTAGTTGTTCATGTGTTCTGAGTGGTTTCTAGGAAGTTGCTACGTGATTGCTTGAATTATTTTATTCCGTGGCATAAACACGCTTCCATAATTTGGTGTGACATTACTCTCAAACTAGTTTCAAACTAGCTACTTAAGTTTTGGTCAATATAGTGTCCAACATTATGAATCAAATTATTAAAAACATTTACACTGATGATCTTATGAGTTATCGAGCACAATTGTCTTTCCTGTGTTTATAAATTTCCAACTGAAACAACAAGACTGAGATAAGACAAAAAAAAGCCACAAAAAAAAACATTTGTACCAAATATAATGAAGCTTGATTTAAATATTAACCTTTGCCATTGCCTGGCATCAAAAACAATTTGGGAATGTCAAGGCTATCCATTAAATTTCTAGGGCAGCTTAAAAACAATGCAACTTTGAGAAACACCCATAAGCCGTTTCCCCGGCAACAGCATAAAGTTCATAACTGTGAGCGAATTAACCGTCAGGTGGTGGACGACATACAGTATCGTAAACGTTTAAGTCGAGCTAACATTAATATGATCCAGAAGGCTTTCCAGCCTGTGTAATTCCAGAGTGACGAATTTTGGCCATCTAAGCCTGCCTGAATCTTTCCATCCCGCAGCAGCGGAAACAGGATCAGGCCCAGAATTCCTACTGTGGGTGACAGGACTGACACACAGGGCTTGTGTCTCCATTTAGCTGGCCTGATTTACCCGTCAGACAATGAAGACACACTGTCTGGATTCCACACACACATTGGTACGTCATCTTGGCACTGACTCACAGCTGTTAACAAGCTCATTTTGTATATTTTGGCTACAGCGTGCCAGTCGATGATACATGTAGTTCTAGACTTTAAATCACACGTCTGACTAACTGTCATAGTGAAAGTGAATCAACGAAAGACTTTCAAAGTGGATTTTAATATTTTCAAAATTCACTAGACAGGTTATTTTTCATTTAATTCAGCATTGTTTGTGAAAGTTTCAGTTTCCTTTTTATTTCATAAACACATTTCATTTTGATTATATTAATGAAAAATTAAGTAAAAAAAATGACACACAAACAAACAAATACAAAATACTTTATATTCCCTCAAATTGTATTTTAATATACATTTTATATAAAATGTTCTTAGACTTCAGGTTAGTTACTTTCATTTAAATTAA
Organism: Cyprinella venusta; assembly: GCA_038021265.1. Taxonomy (NCBI): domain Eukaryota; kingdom Metazoa; phylum Chordata; class Actinopteri; order Cypriniformes; family Leuciscidae; genus Cyprinella; species Cyprinella venusta. Next base: position 18,341,720 of record CM075880.1, on the reverse strand, counting down.
AGGCATATGTAAACAAAATACACAAGATAAATCAAGTGATATAGTAAATAAATATGACATAATATAAATATTATATACTTTCTCTTTTTTTCAATGCAAGTTTTCACCATCTGAAACCTACATTGGTGATCACCACATCATGTTCATTTAACTATTTTAAAACATAAATTAACATAAAAATTAATTGTAAAAACCATTAACTAAACTTAAATTAAATGAAAATTAACTTAACTGAAATTAAAAAAAGAATACCACAGCATAAAAAGATAAAATATAATGACTATATCAAATGAAAAACTGAAAATGAAACAGATGCTGTCGGTTTTTCCCAATTATTCTTGTTATTTTCATTCATCAGTAGTTTAGTATATGCTTATTCATGCAACACGATCAAAACAAAATTCTTGGTAAATTATTTGTATATTTAGTGCTTATGTTTCATGAATGAGGCCCAAAAAGTATAAAGAATATAATTATCTCTATAATTTCATAAAATTATAAAGTAGGACTCAAATTCAGAGTGTGTGTATGTTTATAGGTTAGTGTGTCACATCGCTGTCTGGTGCTCAGAGTGAGACAGACATGAATGTGTGTGTGTGTGTGTGTGTGTTGGACACTGGACAGTCCACACAATGAGGAGTGTGTAACTCAATATTAAGTAAATGATCAAGCCAAGAGTCCACTTCACACAATGAAAAGTGTGTGTTTGTGTCCTGCTGTTGACATGTCTGAGTGAGCCAGACACCAGACAGACAGACACAACTGTCAAAAACACACACACACCTGCGCACTGGATTTAGTTTTTGACAGGCTTGTCAAACAAGAGTCTGTTCAAACAACCAGAACAACTTTATCAGAGACAGAGTCAAAGCTGAAAAGAGCAGCATGTGAATCAGGTGTGGGGATTTTCACATGCAAATTCACGAGAAACTGGACTGAAGGGTTTATTTACAACCAAAACAAATATTATTATCTAAAGAGTAATCAGACCCTGCTCAAACCTCGACGGACCCAGACATTCATCTTACAACACTGGCATCATTTAAGCAAATGGTGCTGCTGAGCCATAACCAACAAACACACATCAACACGAGCTATGTTTACATCCACCTGTTTTTATGCGAATTTCGGGATAACGCATTAAAAAACACTGGATGGAAATGCCAAGATGCACATAAATTAAAAAAGTGCACATAAAAAATATATGCGCTCAATTGAGGTGGATGATATATCCACACAAAATATCCACACCAATAAATCCCTTGACGCACACCAAAAAATGAATGTGACTTTGCCTCAACAGAGCATGTGATTGGATAACTGGACTAACACACCATCTCAAATATTGGTTTGGTGGTTCTGAAATGCCTGAGCCAAAGTCTGTCATCAGAATGATTCAGTTTAGTCCCTCCCTCACACGATTGCGTTCCCAAACCCCAGCCTCCAAACGCAAGATAACATGACAGTGTTTATTGTGTTTCATCTGCCGCTCTGAGACGCAAGTAATTTATGATATACGTAAAAAGAGCCACAGTGGCTTCCCCTATTGCAGTGATTTACAGTTTTACTACAGATATTTTGTGCCAATTTCCCAGGAACTGGTTTTTTTTGTTCTCTAGGACACATGGGATGGAAACAGTTCTTTATTTGCAAGTGTTCTGTGATATTCCAATTTTGACCACAACTTTGGGTGGAAACAGCTATAGTCACCCAGAGCCTGTGTGTGAAGCTGAATGTTTATATACATTACTGAGGGAATAATTTAGCCAAAAATCTAAAATCTTTTAATTGACTGAATTATTTGTTCACAAATCTGGTAAACAGCTTAAAGGGTTAGTTCACCCAAAAAATGAAAATGCTGTCAGTAATGCAAAAAGGAAATGAATTGTTTAATAAAGTTGTTATTTTGTTTGTTTTTTTTGCACACAAAATTATTCTCATGATAAACCTAAGATTGAGCCACTGTAGTCACTTGAATTATTTTAACAATGTATTTAATAACTTTCTGTGCCTTAAGTTTCAATTACAATAGAAGCCTATGGAGGAGTGATCCAGCGCTCATATTTAATCAGAAATATCTTCATTTGTGTTCTGAAGATGAACGAAGGTCTTACAGGGTTGGAACAACATGAGGAGGGTGAGTCATTACTAACAGAACTGTATTGTATCAATTTCCTAATGATACTGTAATGTGCAGTCTGAGGGATGGCAAACAGTTCCAGTGTGTGTGTGTGTGTGTGTGTGTGTGTTGGACGGGTGAGTGATCAGGACGTTGTGTGTTTGTACTCACTGGCGACTCCTGATGCGAGTCCGTACAGCAGCCCTCCTCCGTCTGACTGCGTCTGCAACACGTGAGTGGCGGGGGGACATTTCTCCTGTCTGATGAAGTTATACAGCAGCGTCTTCACCAGACGACTCGTCAGAGACAGACTACAGAGAGATGGAGAGATTTGGTAAACCTACCATACTCGTGGGCAAATTCATTAAATAGTTGTGTAGTTGTAATTGTTTACTAAAACTATCAAATGTAGATAGTAATTGAAAAAGTATAAAGGTTTATAAAAAATTTTATCACAATAAAAACACACACACACACATATATATATTTGCATGTGTGTATAAATATACACAATATATATGAAGAGTTCAGATGCAAAAACCTCTAAATGCCATTTGAAATTTTCCTCTAAAATGATCATTTTTATCAAGCTTGTATATTTATTTAAGTTCAGTAATTTCACTTAAATGACAATTAATAGGTCATCTTCATTGCCATTTAAGTGAAATTACTGAACTTTAATATACAAGCTTGATAAAAATGATCATTTTAGAAGAAAATTTCAAATGGCACTTAGAGGCTTTTGCATCTGAACTCTTCATATATATATACATATATACTGTATATGTTTGTTCAAATTTTGTACGATACAAAAATTTAAACCGATAAAATACCTTGAAAAATATCAATATTCAATGACATTTCATACCACATGAAAAAAAACTGCAACAAAGATATTATTATCTCATAATTTTTTTTGTCCATCCATTGAAATTCTAGCCAAACAATATTTTCAAGCTTCTAAAAGTATGTGACACATTGTAACAGTCAACCATTTGAATGCATTTAAATGGTTTAATTCAACATTCACTTTAGACTTAACCACCTGTGTGACAGGATGGGCATTTTGACAGAATTGTGGGCGTATCAATTTGGTACTTGTGAGGTGTTTGAGATGCGGCTTTATGTGTGTGCACATTGGATACGAGTGTGAAACCTGTGGAAATTAGTAAAATAATGTGCAATACACACTACCCCACGCCGAAATTCATGCCATCCCACCAACACTATTCAAACTAAACAAATGAAACGAGTGAATAAGAGGAGGTTGGTGTGTGTCAACTAACTGTGGGACAGAAAAGAGAGAAAGAAAGCAAAGCTATGGATGTATGGATGGATGGATGGATGGATGGATGGATGGATGGATGGGACAAATGAAACGAGTGAATAAGAGGATGGATGATGGGTGGGACAAATGAAACGAGTGAATAAGAGGAGGTGGATGTGTGTCAACTAACTGTCACACAGAGGAGAGAGAAAGAAAGCAAAGCTATAAATGGATGGATGGATGGATGGATGGATGGATGGATGGATGGATGGATGGATGGATGGATGGATGGATGGGACAAATGAAACAAGTGAATAAGAGGATGGATGATGGGTGGGACAAATGAAATGAGTGAATAAGAGGAGGAGGATGTGTGTCAACTAACTGTCACACAGAGGAGACAGAAAGAAAGCACAGCTATATATGGATGGATATATGGATGGATGGATGGATGGATGGATGGGACAAATGAAACGAGTGAATAAGAGGAGGTGGATGTGTGTCAACTAACTGTCACACAGAGGAGAGAGAAAGAAAGCACAGCTATATATGTATATATGGATGGATGGATGGATGGATGGATGGATGGATGGATGGATGCAGACAGACACATTGAAATCACTTTTGCCATTTAAAACAGCCGGTCATGGTTACCTATTTTTATTAGATCACAGGAACAGAGAAAACCAATTGGAAAAGAAAATAATAGGGCACTCTAGGAAATTACTATTATTTTGGTACATTAGCATTAGAGTCTCTGGGAAGAAAGAGAATGTCAAGATAAAACATGAGAATTAAAGAAACATGGAAATAGTCGGAATGCCAAGAGTTTTTGGTATCTGGAAACTGGTGGTATTTTCAACGCTCATTTGCATTGTGAAGTGAGAATACGGCGCTTGTGTAGCTGGACGTCTTTGCTTTCACGCACTTGCATAGAGCACATCTCAGTCCTAAAGACAATCACGAGGTTTGACGAGTGTGCGTTAACGACCTCAGACATGCAAGCTCAGCGGCAGTGCTGAAGAGGTAACGAGGGAACTTTAAAAGCTCAGTATCACTGGTGCGATGCAAACGAGCCCTCCGGGTGAACTCAAGCAAAGCTCCAGACGAGAGCATCTGGCGAATTAATGAACACCCTTATTTGCATATGAAATGGCAGCTCTTGACAGTCGTCCTTCTGTTAATGCCGGTCAGGGGGCCACATTATCACACCGGGACAAACTTTGTAAGAATAAAACACTGCGGTAGGCAACAACTTTTAACTTGTATTGGCTCTGGTTCTTGAGTTCATCACTGGAACTCTGGAGCAATTAGATGAGTCTATTCAGGTGTGTAAAGTATCTGTGCCTTACTTTACTAGTCATTTTGTATTATAAACCAACCGTATAGTACACATACTTACCTTAAATTACATGTACAAAAAAACAATTTTCATAAATAGTAAATTTCACAAATAATCACAGAAACGGAAAGTTTGGTGATCCTTCATTCTCACCATCGTCCTTTGGTCAGGTAGCCGTAAATAAGCCCCTCCCTCAGAATCTCCTTGTGAAAGAGCTGATAGGACAACAGCACCAGGAGGATGGTCACAGATTCAAACAGGATGTTGTAGGTGATGTCACTAGGAAAACAGAGACAGGATAAACATTAACACATACATTATTACTTCCTTTAGATATCTGACTTTACATACAAATGTCTTAACTCTTATGTTCTCCTGAAGGTGTTTGTATATTTGCATGTTTCTTGAAAAAAAAAAAAGAAAAAAAAAAGACATTTACACATATTTCTGTCAGGACCACAATAGTCAAATACGATTGACAATTAGCACAGTTTGGATTGGCGGTATGGTTCTGTTCTGGGCAAGAGGCAGCCCAGCATGGATAAGAGTGGGTGAACAGAACAGCAATAACCCCTTTAGGGTAAACAGAACAGAACTGACATTAATGTATTCAGATATCATTACAACATAATTCGAGAATTCAAGGGGAATCAGAATGCCACATCCTGACTGGACGAGAGGAGGAGATGGGGATGGAGGAGGCTAATCGGCTCCTGAGAAACACCATCGCTGCTGATAATACTGAAGGAGTTTATACACATACACAGTGATGGGTGTCGTATTCCTATAGGTAGAAGTGGATCAACTGAGAGCCCCAGAACTGATGCTACGATTGATATTTATCTGTTAATAAGCCAGTAATTACAGTGATTTTACCATCGTCAAGAGGGTTTTATTTGAGATGAAATCATAGTAACATAAGGCCACCTGAGTATTATTGCTCGACTAAAACATTGCAAACGATAAGATTGTAAAAGAAACAATTATATTTGTGTCAAAATCAAAATCGCCTTTATGCAAAAGTTGTTATTTGAAGATAATTTCAGGCACTTTAATAAAACATTGGAAACAGTAAGAGTGTAAAAGAAACAAGTGATCAATTAATAATTTGTGTGAAAATTTGTGTGAATACTATTGTTGGTAATAGTACACCATACAGGTCAAGTGTCACCCCAAAATTCAAAAGGTAAAATAAAATAAAGTTAAAAAATAAATAAAAATCAAATAATAAAAAAAAATATTTAAAAAAGCATTATACACTGCATTACAATTTATTTTAATTTTTTTTATATATAAAGGATTTCAAAGGATTTTTTTTTAAATATTTTTTACATTACAATATTTCCCCATCATTTGAAAATGACGTCATAGTGCAAATATTGTAATGCTCATAAAAGTATATAAAAAAAATATTTAAAAAAGCATTATACACTGCATTACAATTTATTTATTTTTTATATATATACTTTTATGAGCATTACAATATTTGCACTATGACGTCATTTTCAAATCATGGGGAAATATGAAAGAAAAGGTGATCACATAATCATTCATCAAAATCCCCAAAATAGTGAAGTCCTACTGTAAAATGAACTCATTGCCCCCTTTCATTTTCCAAACACACACACACCATCAACAGAACAATCTCTCTTTTTTTCTATTGTCCTTCATTTCCTTCCTCCAGATTTCTCACTTCACTTCCACTTCCCAGTGCTGTGAAGTCACTTGGCATGATTCCGATTCCCTCTCTCTCTCTCTCTCTCTCTCTCTCGCTCTCTCTCTCTCACACACACACACACACACTATTATTACATTAATAATAACATGAAGGGTTTCCTATAGGATTCTGTTTTTGCAATGAGGACCAACCACATCCTGAGCTTTAACGACACATTAAATCATACCGAATAAATTACATTTTACAACATTATTTCAGTGCTTAGAATTTCTTTGGTTATAAAAATATAATTTATTACAAACTCTTAAATAACACAAAAAAATTACAATGGAAAAAAATAGTAAAGTAAACAAAGTAAAGGATTTCAGATTATTTTGAGGTGGAGTTGACTAGCTGAAATGTTGAACAAAAATCTGCAGAATTACAATATATATATATATATATATATCGGGGATGAGGTATGTGTATGATCGGACGTGGATTCCATGTTGGGCTCATATAATAAATATTTTGGTACTTGTTTCTTATTAAATTACTTATTACAAGAAAACCACAAAAGTAAGCAAAATGATTATTAACAGCCTTGCCTCTTACATGCTTGGTTAAAGTTTGAATATTGTCGATTACCAATGACAAACATGTCTCCAATTTTTCTTTTTTTTTAAGAGCATGGAAAAACTCTCTCATTAAAAATCTTACAAAACAGAAACATTATTAGTCACCTTTAGCACCATAAACAAAATGATATCATTACAAATCTGTTCCATCTATGGTAAAAGGTCAGCATGGACAGCGATGATATACAAAATTGCATAAGCCTAAAAACTCAGTCAATCCCTTCTATTGTCTTCTGAAGTTATATGCACTTGGCTTATTTCTATTCAGCTCTTTTTCACTATATGCTTTCATTGAAACATTAGTGTCACACAGGCCTGGAATGACATAAATGATATTTGGGTGAACTATTCCTCATCACCTTGCGCAGTATAAACGCTCTGATGTTTTTGTGTCTCTGCAGCCATTTCATTTCTTGTTTTGATCTGTGAGGTAATTTGAGCTACAATTCACAATATCCTTCAGAACAGTGTGATAAGAATCCTGTCTCCGGCTACAGAATCGCTCCAAAACACGTAGGAACCAGCGAGTCGGGGATCTGAATGTGACCCACGCCTGACTCCTCTTGGTCAGCACGTAGCAAGGAAACGAGACAAACGGCAACAAAAACAGACACGGGACAACAGCAGCACACTGGACTCTGTTACAATACAACAATTACGCAATCCACTTACAAATGTGAGCCAGCACAGAAAAACAGGCTTTATTTCAAACCCGCTTAAAACTTGCAACTGCGTTTAAGTGACGTTCCTCAAGTTCTCGGTTCGTTCTCAATCAATGCCTCGTGATTTATAAACGCTCATGATTCATTAAGACCATATTGCACGTATTCATTAAGACCGTATAGCACGTATTATTATTAGTCTATTAACAGACACAAATGTTCAATAAATAATCATTTGCATGAAACTCATGAAAACATATCCAGGTCACGTTTCATCCCAAAAAATTAAAATGATGATGATGATGATGATGAAAAATGTAACAAATAAAATATTTAAAAAATATATATATATTAATTAGAGCTGTCAAAACGATTAATCACGATTAATCGCATCCAAAATAAAAGTTTGTGTTTACATAATATATGTGGGTGCACTGTGTATAATTATTTTGTATATATATAAAAACACACATGCATGTATATTTAAGAAAAAAAATATTATTTATATATAAAATATTTATATTTATATATATAATATAAATTATATATAAATCTATATACAGAATATACATGAAAATATTTCTTAAATATATACAAGCAAGTGTGTGTGTTTATATATCTAAAATAATTATACACAGTGCCCCCACATATATTATGTAAACACAAACTTTTATTTTGGATGCTATTAATCGCGATTAATCGCATCCAAAATAAAAGTTTGTGTTTACATAATATATGTGGGGGCACTGTGTATAATTATTTTGTATATATATAAAAACACACATGCATGTATATTTAAGAAAAAAAATATTATTTATAGATAAAATATTTATATTAATATATAATATAAATTATATATAAATCTATATACAGAATATACATGAAAATATTTCTTAAATATATACAAGCATGTGTGTGTTTATATTTATATAATAATTATACACAGTGCACCCACAAATATTATGTAAACACAAACTTTTATTTTAGATGCGATTAATCGAGATTAATTGTTTTGACAGCCCTAATTAATAGATGTAAATATATTTACAAATGTGGTTTAATAAAGTAAATAGGGGAATTTTAAGCACTGAGCAGTACACACACACACACACACCTCATGATTATCATGATCAGTGTAATATGGTTCTCATTATAGCCTGGGTGGAACACAAGGACACTCTAGAACATGACAAACAGATCACATTCAGAATGGATATACATCTATCCGTCCTTTGCTTAAAAACACACACAAACACTTGAAACATGCAAGAGGCAAGGTGAATAATGCAGTGCTGAGGTGGTTATCGCTCTACAGAGATTTACAGATGTGTGTGTGAAGGGCGTCACTCAATAAATCATGAGTTCATGCATGAAGGTGTCCTCCACTCAGGTGTGTAAATGACAGCGGGTCACGCAGAGGTCTGATGAGACACACGAGCGCTCGGGGGTTTCATGGAAAAGCACGTAAAGGGCGTGTGTAAAAAACGAAGGAGCAAATTGTCCCGTTTTTAAGAAGCTGTGTCAATTTAAAAGTTGTAACTTTGTACACGCTACCCTCGCTGATAAACCTTGCTAAATGACTTTGTTTCATAAACGACAAATTTCGCAACTAAATTGAGTTAACAAACAGACTCGAGCTGAATAATGACACTGTTGTCTTCTGTAGATCTGCTTACGGCTGAATTTGTCTCATTTGATGAAGTCTGCATCACTGATTCTATTATTTTCCTGTTTATTACCGTGAAGCTGCTTTGAGACAATCTGTGTTGTATAAAGCGCTATATAAAAGTCAGGTGGCATGATTAATTGTGCTTCAAAAAAAAAAAAAACATTAAAAACTTCAAGAAAAAAAATTATGAAAATATTTGTGTGCATAAATAAGGACAGCGACACCTCATTGTTTGAGTCAGAGTTGACCTTCACACACTGTATGTGAGAGACCCGTCATACATCACGACAATAACACACGCACACACCTCCCTCTCACACTGAGACATACTTTATCACTTAGTATTTGCAAGACAGAGAAATCCAGAACAAAAACAAACACACACAGTTCTTCTTTGGTACTCACAGAAGCGGCACTTCAACGATGAGATGCACCAAATTACAGACCAGCTCCTCCAGAAGATCCTCACAGATGGAATCTGTTAACACACACACATACACACACAAATCACGGTCAGGTCAGAGACGGGAACGCTGACACGTCAGCAACGTAAATATCATCTGTGAAAAGTTTCTTTAGGTCACTGGTTCTGTATGTTAGTCATTCTGATTGGTCAGAGATGACATTTATGCTCAGATGTGGGTTGTGACACATCAATCAACTGAGAAGCTTTCAGGCTGGACACTGGCAGACCGGAGTGCTGAAAAAGCACTTTTATTTTGCCTTTTGGCCATTATTATTGATAAGCGCGATGGAGAGGGGACAGGAAATGTGTAGGAAAAGAACCAGATCAGGAGATGACCCGAGTAAGTCTCATACTAGCATGACACACATGAGCTTCACTGTTTCATGTGTCTTTGATGCTGAAACAGACCTTCAAAACACTAACTTTATCTACTTTTGTGAAATCAAATATGGGAAATGTGCGTCAGGGTTATTAACAAAAACAAACTCTTCAAAACATTTTTGTTCATTTAAATAGAGAAATAAAATATAAAGATTAAATAAAAAAATTGAAACTAAAACGAAATGAGAAATGGAACTGAAATGAGTTTAAGCACTAAAATTGCTAACCAGAAATATATACAAATTTTAACTGAACTAAATAGTAACCTTAATATAAAAACTAATAAAACAATAAAAGCACATAATACAATTCTTAAATTAAATAAGGACAATTTTATTAAAAATGAAATGTTAATATGAAAACTGAAACTATAAAAATAAAAGGTAACTCAAAATGTTAATAAAACAATAACAATATGAACATAACACTAAAATAACACAAATGGACATCAGATATTCACACAAAACAATACAACCTAAAAAAAGATTGTGGAGATGACCTTTGTGGCTTAATGAGGAAACCAGTTCTAGTTAGGGTTAGTATGGGTTTGGGTTGGGCTTAGTCTGGATTTGAGTTAGGCTTAGTCTGGGTTTGGGTTAGGCTTAGTCTGGGTTTGGGTTAGTCTGGGTTTGGGTTAGGCTTAGTCTGGGTTTGGGTTAGTCTGGGTTTGGGTTAGTCTGGGTTTGGGTTAGGCTTAGTCTGGGTTTGGGTTAGTCTGGGTTTGGGTTAGGCTTAGTCTGGGTTTGGGTTAGGCTTAGTCTGGGTTTGGGTTAGGCTTAGTCTGGGTTTGGGTTAGTCTGGGTTTGGGTTAGGCTTAGTCTGGGTTTGGGTTAGTCTGGGTTTGGGTTAGGCTTAGTCTGGGTTTGGGTTAGGCTTAGCCTGGGTTAGGGTTAGTCTGGGTTTGGGTTAGGCTTAGTCTGGGTGTGGGTTAGGCTTAGTCTTGGTTTGGGTTAGGATTAGTCTGTGTTTGGGTTAGGCTTAGTCTGGTTAGGCTAAGACAGAGAAATCCAGGCACTGCCTCTCTCATCTTGGAACATTTACAAATATAAATTGATATATAAATAATAATAAATAAGGTTTTGTTTAGGTGTAGGGTTAGCTGTTAACTTTACATAAAAACAATGATAATACTTTACAACAAAGTGTCAGTTGTAAACATTACATTAATTAACATGAATAAACAATGACAAATAATAAATGCTATCAAAACTAGCATTTATTAATTTAGTTCATGTTAATTTCATTCATTATCTAACATAAATGCTGTAAAAATATCTAATGCTTATGCTAGCTAATGCATTAACTACAAAACAAATGAGACCTTGTTGTAAAGTGTAACCAAAACAACAACAGTAATGTTCTCATTTAGGTGACTAGGTAAAACATATGTGTGTGTGCTGCTTTGACTATATTTGTGAGGGTCAAATACAAAAAAATAAAGTCAAGCTAATTCATTTGTGTGTGCGTGTGATACCGTAGGTTCCTGGCGCCCTCTCCTGGTAGGAGAACTGTAAGTGCAGCTCCTCTTCACTCATCTCCCTGATGAAGACCTTCAGCAAACAGCGCACCAGAAACAAAGCATTATGGGCCTGCCAGATGAATAACTGACTAGAGAAAGAGAGAGAAAGAGAGAGTCATAGATAATTATTGACCTACAGCAGCCTATGAACTGTGGCTTGACCCTGTCAGTGGTTTTGGATCAAACCAACACACACACACACACACACACACACACACACAGGCTGTCAGGCGTCTGTAGTAGTTACTTTATCATTACAAGTTCATACACTGAGAAACAGCTCACATGTGCAGCTATCACATCAGCTGACCCTGGATCAAATGTGTGACTGAGGGTTTGATCTCTGCATAGTTCAGATCAGAGCACATCATAAATATTCTCTCAGGGGATCACAGTGTGACGGTTCACATGCACGCGCTGCAGGAGCGCTGGGTCACTCCCTGCTCTGGGTTTATGCTACAGCAACACTTTCAGCATAATCATCAGCTCTGGTGGTGTGTGTGTGTGATACTGTGGTCTGCACCGCTGATATTCCCATGGGAAAATCATTTCAAATACATCTTAATGGTACCGTCCTGCGTGATTAGTTAACATGCCCTAAATGTCACGAATGTGTGGGAAAATAAGTTTTAAAATATATATTTCTCAAAATCTCACAGATGTTCTGAGCATCCGAGAACCACACAAAAAATAAATAAATAAATCTCATTTGTTTTCACACTCAAGCTGTTACTATATACTACACTAGAGATGTGAATCTTTTCTTGCCTCATGATTTGATTATGAAATAATTCTCGGTTCCTCCATCTTTTCCTCAAATTCTTTTAAAAATAATATTATATTAATAATCACAATATATAGTTATTTTTGTCATTTTATATTTGCTATTAAAAATAAGAACAAAGATGCAAATAACAAACAGCAGAATAAACACAAGTCCCGTCAATCTAAGAAAGGAACAATTTCTTTAAAAGATGTTTAAATATTTTTAACAGAAGCTTCAGAAATCACACAGAAATTAAATATTTACATATAAAATGATTAATTACAGATAAAGTGAATATCATAAAAGCTACAAAAGGATTCAGTTAAGAGCAGTTAGTGATTCCCTCTTTTCTTATAATGTTTAATATTAATGACAGAGTGTAGCAGGTTTATTATATTATGACTACAGCACGGATCCAATATAATGTTACACATCAGACTTTCTCCCCCAACCGTTTACGTTCATTTCAGGCATAACTGACTAATGTTTACATAAACACTTGCCAAGACAGCTATATTGAAATAATTGTGTGCGTCTTTGACCATTTAAGCGCAATAAGTGGTGTCATATATCTCATTTTGATATCATATTCTTTCTGTCTAAGGGCTTATTGAGCTTAATAACTTTTTAACATCAAGCCTAATCCACAGCGCACTTTAAATTGCTCATTCATGCATGTTCTTTTCATAAAAAATAAAGTTCATCAGACGAGTACTTTGCTTACGAAGGACATACGGGCAATTTTTTATTAATATATCTTATAATAAGAGTATTTTGTACTGCTTGATATTAGGGGTAAGATTTTATTCAGCAGGGATCCGTTAAATTGCTCAAAAGTGAATCTAAAGACATTTATAATGATACAAAATATTTCCATTTCAAATTAATGCTGATCTTTTCATTAAAAAAAATCCTAATTTTTCCAAATAGAAAACACATGTGACTGGTTTCTTCATAAACATGGAAAGTGAATAATAAATAAATAAATATTAATGAGCCATTAATGAGCCACTATATAAAATATAATATTTTTAGAAACTTGTACGCAATTATTTGTGATGTTTGCTCGAGGAACTGCCGTGTCAGTTTTCATGCAATGGATTTTGGATACCGTGTCTTCATATTATTCATTGTTTATGGATATTGAAAACGATATATTCACACATTAGTGAAGACGTATCTCACTTACTCTTGGCATTCAGTGGAAATCTTCAGTTCTTTGGTTCTGCTGAGAAAGACTCTCACCAACGCCCCGAAGTTCCCAGACCTGGGGTTGTTCTGAACTATAAAGGGCGAGACAGAAGATCAAAAACACAAAACAATTTCCCATCTGAAGGTTGCTTATGATAAATGCTGCTAAACCAAATGGACAGAATGCATTAAGGATCCTTGTGATTTAGTGGTAAAAAAAAAACTAGTCAATAAACACAATAAATTACATACAGCACATCATAAAAGCAGAGCTGACTTGGGATCGGTAATCATTTGAATGGTGTGGCTTCATGCGCACACAGACCTAAATTACAGAGCTTTATTTCACAGGACAGTGGGTTTGAAATCAGTGTGTGTCTCTTTGTACAGAGGGCTGTAATGAAATGGCAGTAAATTACTCATACAAACACACATACTCAGAGTCTTAGCCAGCGGGACGACAGCCTCCTCCAGGAGTTTAGCATCAGCACTGCAAACACAGAGAGAGAGAGAGAGATAAACGTCATATGAGAGAAATGTCAATGAGCCACTCAAGACAGGGTTTTACAATGAATTTAACATGGTCAAGAGATGTTGTTAGGCACGATATGCTGCTGTAAACTCCTGAAGGGAGAGCAATAATAAAGGAAATCATTGTTCAATAAATAATGAATAATTTTGACCAAAACAAAAAATCATTTAACTAAACAAAAGAGTTTTTCTAACTGTAGGTTGCATTCATGTAAAACGTAAAGCAGAGATACATTATACATAGATAGATGGTCATTAAAAGTAGTCATTAAAACCCTTTTATGGCATAGTTTTCATACTATGCTGAATGTGTTAAATAGGTTAAAGTGTATTGACAACATGGGATTTGTACGACAGGAAACATAAGTGCACTCTGTCTATTCATGCAAAGTGCTGAATCATGCAGGACAACTTCAATGACAAGTCTATCATAATGAACATCAATATTTCAACTAAAGAAAGAGATGCTGATTGCTGAAATTGTGTTTGTGATGTTGGATTCTCTGGCTCCCTCTGGTGTCGTCCCTCATATAACCTTCAAACTGAGAGCAATAGATGAGCTAACCTACAGTATATCAAGCTGAGATCATCATGACATCATCAACACACATCTTCAGACAGAAACTGGTGAAAGTGCAATCATTGACTGTATATTAGCAGTTAACTATAACAGGACACAACACGGAGTATAACAGATTTAGAAAACAACTTTAATTATCTACTCAGTCATCATCACTCATCAACCACATTAACTTTTGAAATAAACACAGCAGAAACATCTTCTACAGTCAGCTAGTGTTGTATAGTTGCATGTATCCATTGACGTTTTTCCACAATACAGTGCTGGTGCGAGTTTGCTTCTGTTTTGTTAAAGAAATTTCAAGCGCCCTGGGAGTGTGTCTGGGTTTAAGTGATCATATAAACGAGAACAACCTTTCTTGTTCTTTTTAATTATTTGAATTTGATCAATTGAAAAACTCACTGCATCTCAACAAGGGGGGCCTCCGCAAACTTCCAACAGGATGCCTAAAAATTATTTTTTAATAATATATTACAACAATCTAGCTTAACACAAAACGGTATAAAAACAGACAACCAAGATGTAACTAAATATTTATTTCTTAACTTCTGGAATCACAAAATGATTTGTAGTTCAATCACATACGCCAACACTCCCAGTTTCGATTATAGTTATTTATGTTAATATTATATAGGGAGCCTTTGAATATTGTATTGGACACTCGAGGGCCTTTAGGTCAAAAAGTTTGAGAACCACACAATACAAAACCTCCCAGTCCGCATAGAGTATTTATCTATAAACTAAAAAAAGAAAATATTAATCCTGATCATTCCATCACAATTATGAGCACTAGGGTTGGGCAAAATAGAGAAGCTGATAAACCATCATCTTAACACAAACAAGAGAAGGAAACATTTTAAAACTATTCTAATCACACCAAGCATTAGGAAACGTAATGGTCAAAAAGGCCCTGTTTACACCTGGTATTAAGATGTGTTTTGGTCGAGCGGGTCACGAGTGGATGATGCTAAATAAAAGTTTAAACAGGGTTTAAAACATTTTGAGCTTTAGTTTTAACCACATCCAGAGGTAGTCGAAAACACATTCGACTATAGTATAATAGGGCTGT
This sequence comes from Cyprinella venusta, assembly GCA_038021265.1. Lineage (NCBI taxonomy): Eukaryota > Metazoa > Chordata > Actinopteri > Cypriniformes > Leuciscidae > Cyprinella > Cyprinella venusta. The sequence continues at coordinate 18,325,863 of CM075880.1, read as the reverse complement.
CAAACGATTAATCGCGATTAATCGCATCCAAAATAAAAGTTTGTGTTTACATAATATATGTGGGCGTAGTGTGTGTATAATTATTTTGTATATATAAATAGACACACATGCATATATATATTTAAGAAAAATGTGTTCTTAATATATCAAATATTTATATTTATACATAATATTAATTATGTATAAATATGTATAAAGTATACACTTTCAGATTTTTCTTAAATATATACATGCATGTGTGTGTATTTATATATACAAAATAATTATACACACTATGCCCACATATATTACGTAAACACAAACGATTATTTTGAATGTGATTAATCGCGATTAATCGTTTGACAGCCCTATAGTATAAACCCTCATGTGGTCGAATGCGTTCTAACAGCAATAATAGCAGGGGCGGCTGGCCAATAGAGGGCGCTAGGGCAACCCCCCAATCCCCCCTTGAGAAAACGAAGTGTGGTGTGAGAGCGTGTGAAAAGTGTGAATTGCGTGAGAGTTGGCAACTTTGCTTTACATGCTAAAAAGTTAGCCAATCAGAACAGGGATCATTTGCATGCCTAGGTTTACATTAACAGACTACAGTATATGTTTTGTTTGTTTGAGATTAGTATTATAGTTTGACATAAGAAGACATCTGGGAAAAAATAAAATGCTACAAAAGTGCAGAATATCTGTCTATATCTCATGGATGCATCCTTCTTTATTTTATACCAGCTTTAAAATGTGGACTTAATTGACTTTTGCATGAAAATATAGAAAAACTCACCCTAGACTCTATATAGTTTTATAACTCTATAGTTATTGTCAAAATCAAACTGTTATTGTTTTTTTTTATGGAACCCTTTCAATTGTACTATATATTTAAATAATAACTATATTAAATAAAAAAAAGCTAAACAAACCAATATAGAAATATATCACTATAGTAATAATACTATTGTATAGTAAAATATTTCATTTCATAATAGTAATACAAACTTATTACACAGAGCAGTAAAAATTACACTACTAAAATTGATTTCTTTGCTTTCAAACAGTAAAACATTCTTAACTGTAAAACTTTTATTCTGGTGGAATAAAAACCAGCTTTAGAAAAAAATCTTTGGGAAGGTGGACTGCGTGTGTAGCATATTCAAATGCACATTATAAGCTATCCAAACATATATATCCATTTATATGTGAAATCAAGTTTCTTTGAAACCCTGGATTTGCCGCGACTCCTTTCCTAGCCCAATTTAAAACTCATCAGATCTAAACGACTCCCATTTTTCCTATTCAAAATGGCTATTTCCACCGAGAGAAAAGTTTGCATCCCTGATATTTGAATGCATGCGAGTGTATGGAACATCAGTGATGGGGGTCAGAGGAGCGTCTCACCTGCAGGTGGGGCTCGTGAAGGTGAAGGAGATCAGCTGGTTCCAGAAGGGCTCATTCTCCGATATGGCGTCTGGACCAATCAGATTGCGGATGCTCTGGCTCTCCGACAGGTCGCTCACCTGACTGGTGTTTGCACCCATCGCCTCCAGAAACCACGAGAGACTGTCTCAGAGCCTCATCGCCAGCCAAGCAAAACCTGGAGAATCATGAGAGCAATCATTTCACAGAGTAAAGTAATCAGTTGGACAATTAAGACATGGAGGAGGAATCACTCTAGACATGTAGAGTCCACACACTTGAAACAGGTTTGATGGGTAGACACAGAGCCCTAACACACAAGCACACACCTCTTTTTTGTGCACATACACCCTTTACACACACATTGTTGACGTTCCACTGGTTCCCTGATGTGGATTGTGAAACTCTCTTCAGAAACTGCCAAAAAGCAGTTACGGTTCATTAAACATCCTGGTTAATATTGCATTTGATCTGATCAGATAAGATGACGTGACCTCTCTTCTTGACTAACAAGGAAACTCATTTATTTTGTGTCTCACATTTGTATTGTGACATTATTTTCATGACAATTAAGCACATTTTCACTCCAATTCTTAATTAATTAGGGCCCAAGCCCTGAAAGGGCGAAGGCCCTATTGTTTTCCTTAGGATTATTTTTTTTTTTTTTTTTTTTTTTTTTTTTTTTTTTTTTTTTTTTTTTTCTAACGACTATCCGGGCACTTTTGGGGTCCTTAACATGCTCAAAAACTCTTGAAACTTTGCACACGGGTCAGAACCCGCGGCCATCAGAGCCGGGCTGAAGCTGGTACACGGGCGCGGCAAGGCGGCTCGTCAGCGCCCCCTGGAACAGGGTCTGAACACTTTGTCCATAAATCAAACACGCTTGCATGTAATAATATGAAACTCGGTACACATGTCGATCTCATCTTTTCATATATACATCGCGCTTTTACTTTTTACCCCAGCCCAACAGGAAGTCAGATATTTACGGTTGTTTTTAAAACGCTTGCAATGGAATTTAATGTACTCCTCCTAGAGCATTCATCCGCATGGAACGAAACTCGGTCAGCCTGAAGTCAAGACATAGAGGATCAAAAATTGCGAGGGGATTTTTGATATCTCGAACGGTTTGGCTGTGGCGAGGAAACAAAATTATGGTGAGAAACGTGAAACAGGAAGTGTGTCCTAACTTCAGCATACATCAACCGATCTTGATGAAACTTCAGGAGTGTGTTCGCTGTAAGAGGACGATCACATGGATGTGACTATTGTGTGTCAAAGTTATAGCGCCACCAACTGGCAGCAGGAAGTGTGTCACTTTCAAAATGCTTTGAAATCACCCTCTTATTTTAACCCGATTTGCTTCAAACTTCACCTGTATAATGTAAACATACGGCAGATGTAGACCTGTGAATGGATTATTGATGTCTTTGAAACTGTTGCCGTGGCAACGCATCAAACTTTACCATTCTTTTAGGATGCTTTTGAGACCCTTAGCATGCTTCAAATTGCATGAAACTCCTCAGACACATTACATTTATTAGCCAGTAGACATGTGCAAAGTTTCAGAAACGGGCGTGGTGAGGGCTCAGTAGCGCCACCTTTTGACAAAAGTTGGGTTGTTAGTTTTATCTACAGTTACAAAAATCGGTATGTATATTGTACTCCTCGAGCCGGACAACTTTCTAATTGACACTCATTACCTAGGACCCACAGAAAGTAAGATATGTTTGTTTGAATCTGGTCATGCTCCCTTTGAACCTACATCTCTGTCTCTGTCTCTGTCTGTGTGTGTGTTAGTAGGGGAGGGGCTTAACCATTTCACTGCTGTGTGTTTTTTCTGCTGTGTAATTTCTTAATACATTTCTTAAGCCTGGTATGTTTTAAATAAGTTTTTATTTTAATTTTTATAAGTGAAGGCATAATATAACCCGTTAAATTGTAGTGCATTGACAATAGTTTTATATAATTAGTTTATTAATTAAATTAACTTGGTCCATAAACTTGATCTGAAAATTGGGTCCATAAATCAAACACACTTGCATATAATAATATTAAACTCGGTACACTTATAGATCTCATTAGCCCAAACAACTTTAAGCCAGCCCAACAGGATGTCGGTTGTTTCGGTCTGTACTGTATGTGAATGTTTTGCAAAACCAGCCTTTACATTTTTATTTCCCCCCTCTTAAGTAATTTTTAATTATTCCCACACCAAACTTCTTCAAAATTATGAAAATATATTAAAGATACTAAATCAGGCATATGTACTGGCCATCGGGACTACCGGGAGATTCCCGGTGGGCCGCGGTCTGGTTTGGCCGGCGGCCCGGCGCGTTATGTATTTTGTTTTTAAATCATTATTAATTGTAAATATATTCTATCGTAAGTATTTGTTAAATCATCCAATTCCGGACTTCTGCGTCTCTCTCATGAAGCCGCATGAAGCGGACGCGAGCTGAGAGACTGACAGGTCTGACTGTCTGACACTGGCCAATCGGAATCAAGAGCGGAGAAGCGGCCGCTCCCATAGGCAGTATAGTATCTCCCCGCCCTGTGGAGGCTTTCCGCTGGTCTCGTGAAGTTTCTCGCCGGTCTAGTCTCTGAGACCCCTACACCTGGTATTAAAATGCGATCTGTATCCAGATAAGTTATCCGGATAATAAAAAAGAAATGTTAATGCAAGGTATTACGTTGTGATCGGATTGTGATCGATATGCCTGACCATCTGGAGGTAGTCTGGCTCGCATTGTGTTCGGATCTTTACGTGTAAACGCAATCTGGTTGTTGATATCACACATGTATATTTTACTCCTCCCAAAAATGCTAAAACATAAACGAGTGAGAGCGTTTACAGGCTGTTATAGTCAGAAATGACGGCGCTGCGACACGCATCACCGCCGCAGATGAGCAGCAGCTGAGCGACAAACCAACGTGCAAACATCGCAAATAAAAGTGAAAGTAAGTCAGAGACGCTTAATCATCTACACATTCATCTTCAAGTAAAGAAAGAAATGATCTCTTGACTCTTACCAGGGCTGTTGCCACTCTCTCTTATTGATATCTATTGATGAAATTAGCTGATGATCAATAAAATGCATGCTAATATCTGTAATAAACAACCGACAAAATTACTGTATGATGGTGTAAATAAAGAATCAGTCCAGCATCGCCATGTCAGTGTGTATTGATTCATCATTCCCAGCAAGCAATTTTACGTCCAAAAGACGTCTAATAGCCGTCAAAACATAGCCCAGACGTCTAGGCTAAATTAAGGCTAAATTTGGGCTGTCAGTGAAAATCTAATAGACGTCTAACCATAGCCCAAGAATAGACATCTAACCATAGCCCAAGAATAGACTATAGTCAACAATTAGACGGCTATTGAACGACTACATTTATACGTCTAATAGGCAGTGCATATGGGTCTAGGCTAAAACAAGGCTAAATTTGGGCTGTCAGTGAAAATCTAATAGACGTCTAAATGTAGCCCAAGAATAGACTAGTCATCAATTAGACAACTATTAAACGACTACATATACATGCAATAGACAACAAAATGGTTAAAAGATTCTTTTTACTCAAATATAACAGGTTCACATAAATAACAAGCCATTCCAAAAAAAAAAACATATATAAAAGGCTTTATTTAGCAAAAGAACAACATTACGTAACTTCAAAACATAAAAATTACCACACCAATATTAAAATTAAAAATATAAAATTATTTTAACATGAACAACTTAAGATAATAAAATAGAAAACTCTGTTGCTGCTGGGAAGTTGGTCATCACAGCATCTGCCAAATAAGAATAAAATAATTAGCACAAGAAAAGCATTGTTGAAAGTACATGTACGTTTTGTGTGTGTGTGTGTGTTCTTGTGTTCTGTTTAGGTTTTAATGCACATCGGAGCTATTTGCATTATTGATATACTGGCGGATACTTTTTAGATTTGCTTATTTTATATAGCCAATCATTTGTATTTTTATGCTGTATTATAAAATTAATTTGAAAGTTTCAAACTTGAATTAATGAAGGCATTTTGAATGAAACTTCATCTTACTTTGCTTGTACAATAACAAACATTATTCTACTCTATTAGCTTATGCTCTCCAACAAGCCAATGTTCAGACAAATTCAATTTTATAATTTATATCAATGATGGACTTTGTTAAAGACAAGAGATTTAGTGAGGAAATGCTATTTTTATATCACAATGATCTAAAGAAAAGAGCCAAATATAATTGTGGCTTTCATAACACTTTATAATAGATTGCATGTGTTTCATGTTTACAGCTTTGGATTCAGTAACGTTAGGCCTACACGTGCATGTACCATGACACACCCGCTAAAATGTCACGATTCCAACAACACATGATAACAAATAATTTATCTAAAAAATTAACACGTCAAAATGAAAACACAGATGCTTAAAAGACAAAAGTGGGAATGTATTTTACCTGTTGTCGTCGACCGTCAGCTGAATGCAATGCTCTGCCTCGTTTAAAATATTTGAGAATGGTCGATCGCGTGACCGGTGATCTGTGCTATCAAGACTCGCGTTGTCAGCAGTCATGTCTCAGTAGGGCTGTTGCCATCTAGCGGTTGAGAAATGTAATTGCATTTTTATTTAATTTAAAATGAAAAACAGTCAAATAAAACCGTAGATTTTTAATTAATGTGTGACTGTGACAGCAAACATGAAGCTGCGTGGGTGAAAAACAAGAAAACAATTTTAAGATTTATTTTGGCAATAGCCTACTAATCGCTGGTCTAAATCAGGGCTATAGCCAAGCCGTTAAACGTAGACCACTGATTGCCTCGATTTCGCCATTGGGCTAAAAGCAGACTGCACATAGCCCATCCAATTCAGAGGATCGTGACTACAAATTGACCATGTCATGATATGACACTGGCACCTTGTAGATATGTTTACCAATGCGAACATGATGGGATATCAACTATCTCATGCGTTGCCTGCCCAACAATTCATTAAAACGACAATTAATCAGTTTCGACTAGAAGTGGGCTATAAATAGCCGGACAGACTATACGAGCTAGATCGCGTCTTCACACAGCCTACACATAGAAAATGTCAAAGAAATCAAACCAAACACCTTGTAATCACAGTTGACTTTGCTTACATGATGGAATATAATACATTTTGCAAGTTATTTTGGAAAAAATACATTTAGCCATGATTCAATGTTATTTTGGCTAGAAGTGGGTTACACATAGCCGGACTATATCGGGTCTCTTTAACCTAGACGGTGAAATGAGGGCTATTGCTTGCTGGGTTGTCTCTTCATAGTTTGCAAGAGACATTTAATAAACTGAGCGTATTTGATAAACTGAGCGTAGCCTATTCATCTATCAATATATATAGGCTAACCTCATTCTTTTTAATGATCGGAAGAACGCGTATCGACCACCTTTACAGTACAATATGCATGTATGTCCATTTAAACTCGATTTTGGGTCAAATATGGATTATATCATGACACTGGCAAGAATATGGTTACATTTAAAGATGTTGTGCCAAGCATGAGAATGCTACGTTCAGCTGCTTTTGAAATAACATGTTTTTTTCCACTTCCTGAAAAGTAACCGTTTTGGACATACGTGAGTTTCATCGGGCAGCGACGATATATTAAAGATACTAAATCAGGCATGTACTGGCCATCGGGACTACCGGGAGATTCCCGGTGGGCCGCGGTCTGGTTGGGCCGGCGGCCCGGCGCGTTATGTATTTTGTTTTTAAATCATTATTAATTGTAAATATATTCTATCGTAAGTATATTGATAAATTGTCCAATTCCGGACTTATGCGTCTCTCTCATGAAGCCGCATGAAGCTGACGCGAGCTAAGAGACTGACAGGTCTGACTGTCTGACACTGGCCAATCGGAATCAAGTTCAGATTCTATACTTGAGAAGCGGCCGCTTACACCATGTCCTAACTACACACGACGCCACGACACGCGATAAAAGGTATCTTTTCCATGTAAATCAGAGTTTTTGTCCTAACCAGACGCGACGGCGACATGCGAAGTTTCTAATTTAGAAACGTTCCTATTTCTGCGACGTCGCGGCTGACAGAATGAAGAAATTACACTGGTTATGAGTACACATTATTTATTTTTAGTTAAAAATAGGTCACTGTGCCACAAGCCATAACGGATAATTTACCTCAGATTTTGAAAGCATGTAATATTATAGTGTTCAAAATGAATTCTATGCAAACATACGACTGTATTTCATAACAACGATAACTTGAGGCAGATGCCACCAAATGTGTTAAAATAAATGTATTATTTGCTGGACTTAAGTGAAAAGGATAGCCATTTAATGACCATAGCATATAGTTGATGTGAAAAAATGAGTATTTTGCATATAAATATGCACATAAATACATATTTTTTCAATTTGTATCCCTGAAAGTGCCTGGCAGAAACCTATACTGTCTGTGTCATAAATGTGAACATAATATTATCTACTGTCTGTGTCATAAATGTGAACATAATATTGTAACAGAATATTCTTATGCTATATTATATAAACTATATTTCATGAGGTGAAACATCACTGCCAGGAGCTACAGAATATATATTTCTGTAGGTCCTCACCGTGATGTTGCACTTCATGAAATATATGTAGTATAGCCTAAGAATATTCTATTAGAATATTAAGTGACACATAAACAAGCTCTTCAGCACACTTCTTTTTGACAGTCAAAGCGGGGGTTATGTTTTTGCACGTCATGTAGAATAACCCTAAAAGCACCAAGGTGGCGGTGCCACCGGCTAAATATATATATATATATATATATATATATATATATATATATATATATATATATAAATATAGCTGCGAGCAGCGATTGCGGGCCAAAGCCGGCGGTACCGCCATCCCGGTGCCTTTAGGTAACTAAAGGCACCGGGGTTGCGGTGCCACCGGCTTGGGCCCGCAATCGCTGCTCGCAGCTATATTTGTAATTGTTAATTGGGGAAATAAATAAAAAAATGCCACTATCTTAATAGTAGTAATCTTTATAGTTTAGGAATGTGACTCAAACAAGGTCTTGTCAGATTTTGATGATATTTGCTCAAAGATGCATCAAGGCATAAACAATTATGATGCAATGGTGCAAAATATCTTGCCAATTACTAAAATCAATAATGAATTAAATGCCATCAAGATCTGCTATGAGCATTAGAGGTGACAACAGACTACAGCTAAGTACCTCATGAATAACCTACAGAAGAATACAGGTATGTTAACACATATACAGAGACTAGGTCGAACACCTGCAGGATATTAATGTACAGTCTGTACAGCAGCAGTGCAAAAGAACACACAATGAACATAAATACTGTCTAATATTATACATTACACAGCCTATGATATGACACAAGGCTGGAGAAGATTGATTAATAAAATTTCATTCAAAACTTCCTGTAAATAATGGAATTCATTTGCTACTAAATAGACATATTTGGTTTCCTCAGAGGGCTTTCAAAGAACTCACTCCATAGCTTCTATAGACGAAACCACTAGAATGCAGTTAAATGTGTATTTACATGAGTATATTATGGCATTTAATTTCCTGTTTAGAAGTTAATAAGTGTCCAGTAAGCTACACACTTAGCAACAATTAGCTTGCAGACTCGAGTGAATGGAGAAATCCATTATGAACACGATAGCTTCAATGCTGGCATGCTAGCAGGCTAACGACAACTTACCTGATGAATGTCAGAATTGACAGCGCCTCAGAAAAGCTCCTCGCGTTCCTTAAGACAAGCGTCAATGTATTTTCAGAAGAAAAAACTAAATGAGTTGTAACTAGTAATGATAAATTTCCAGTAAAGTGTGTTTAACAGTGTAAGTTTGAGCTGTGTTGACTCTGTTAGCTCTGCGTCTCCACGTCACCACTGACGCTCGTGACATCGCGAGCACGCGCAGAATAACACTCCAATCTTAGAGGCGGAGAAACTCATGAATATTCATTAGAATCCTTAAAGAAGATTACCAGGTAAAGTAAGCAAGCACGATCTTATAAATATTCAATATTAGTCTTACATTATAGACATAGATCATAATACATATAGCCTACTTATAAATAAGCCTAGCAGGGGTTCATAAATTCGCCACCGTGAAAACGGCGTACGTTGTTAACGATTCAGATATACATAGGTAGGCCTAATATAGTTTTCAACATTGATAATAATTAGAAATGTTTTTTTGAACATCAAATCATCATATTAATAGTAATGATGCTAAAAATTCAGCTTTGATCACATGAATAAATTACTGTTTACAATAATATACACAAGAAAACAGTTATTTTAAAGTGTAATAATATGTCACAATATTTCTTATGTAGCCCCGCCCCTTTTCAGCGTTTTGCTCGTTGTCTTTTGACTTCCGGTCTGTATTTTCGCAGCGATCTTGCATAGGTGTGAATGAACTGCTCGTAAAAAAAATCCCGTTCGACATTTGTTAACACATCTGCTTTAGAATGCTTATGATAAACATTACAATGCTCATGATAACTTTTGTTAACTCTACAATAAGTAAATCCACTTCACCAGCTAACAGCCTAACAGCGATGCCATAGAAATATACAGAACCGGAAGTTCAAAGACAATTTTCTAAAGACGACGGCGCCCACGTTTCTCTGGTGCATAAGATCAAAAAGCATTGATGAGCAGCCTTTATTCTCATGATTTATAATATATGTAGTAATAATAAGTGTTGGCGGTACATTTGTATTTATTTATTTGTATTTGTGTTGGTGTATTTATCTTTACAAGTAACGCGAGTTAAGTAGGCTAATCAGTTTACTTTTTTATGTAACTAGCCTACTAAAGTAATGCATTTCTTTTTATATTTATAATAAAATATCAGAGTTACTTTTTCAAATTAGTAATGGAAGTTACTTGTATTGAATTTAACTAAGGCCCAATCCTGCCTTAATCTAAACCCAGGGTTTTTCTTTAATCTCATTTTATTGTTGCTACTAACCTTCGATGACCCGAACGATAAAACGATACTAATAAGCAAAAAAAAAAAAATTACTGTGTCCTATTCTTCTGCAATCCAGAACAGTGGTTGTTTGAGCGGCGCCCTCTACTGTACAGGTGTGCATTTGCACTTCTGGTGTGAAAGGGCCTTTACATTTGCCAAAACTACAACTTTTACAGCAAACAAACAGGCAAGCCCAGCCCAGGAGCGGAAAAGTGACCATTTAATACAATTAGTTACTATTTTAAGAAGTAATGCAATCTTGTAATCCATGTAATGCCAACACTGGTAATAATAAGCATAAGACAAAAGTTCTATATCTTTTTCTTTATTTATAGACATTAGTATATTACAGTACATTACAGACAGACAATTCACAGAGCTGTGTAAAGGTAAATCTGTCACATTGATATGGCTAGGTAAAGCCTTTAGGTTCGTTCAATATGCACATTTAGAACAACCAGCCCAATAAATATAGTGTTTTCTCATAAACGATATTATTATATGGTAGATTATTTGAAATCTTGTAACAGGTTTCATGTAACTAGGTTTAAAATGAGAAATATGTCCGCCTCCCAAGTCCCTGTACCAAAGTGCAAAGTCAATTCTATGATATAAGAAAACAAAGTCAATGTCATTAAGGCTTCTTTCTTGCGCAGACAGACATCTCTGTGTGGAGCTGATGGCAACACGACCCATTTAAGAAGAACTCTCAGAACAATGAAATATTAAACCAGAGAAGACACCACAACGAGTGCATTAAAAATGATCCCAAGGCAGATTTTACGGAACATACGTTGAAAAATAGAGCATGAACGGTTTCCAATGAAGACGGAGGACTTGAGGAACACGCGAGTTCAGAAGTATTTATGTAAACATGAGGTTTCACCGCTCTAAAATTCATTCATTCTTTCGCAGATCATAAGGAACGTCATCTAGAACAAAACACCAACACCAGGCAGATTAAACTGTGAGGAGATTTCATTGTGAGGTTTGTGGGGTTCGGCCCTTTGCTTGGACATTCTGCAAAAGGGATCCAGTTCCTTATCAAGTTCACATTTCCAGATAGAGGTCTTCAAAAAAGTCTTGAAGAGAAAAATAATTGAATTTAATCGACACCTTCACTACACTGCAAAATCAAAACAATCATTTTCTTAATCAGTATTTTTCCCTTATGTTTCAGTAAAAATATGTAGACAAGGTGAATTCACTTTTAACAAAGTTTTATAATATTTTATTTTATGATATTTTTTCAAGGGGGTGAGAAAATAAATAAAATATATTATCTTTATATATATATTTATCAAATATATGTCAAATCTTACACCATTTTGCTTTTGTAAATATATATTATTTTAAGAAAGTAGATATTTTTAGTGAAAAAAAATACTGTAAGAAAATGATTCTTTGCGGCGTATAAAGACAGAACGTTTTAATCGGTGATGAGATTAGAAACACGCATACACAACCACACACACACACACACACACTCTTTCTCTCTTTTATGAAGGGCAGGACCCTTAATTGTACTTGTGCAAAAATCGGACAAAAATGTAACTCCAAAATAAAAAAAACACACGGTAAAAACCTGAGAGAAACAATTTGTTGTACGCAACTGCACAACGTTAAAACCTGTACAGGTCATCGGTGAGTGTTTACTTGTACTTTCCCTTTAAAGCCCTTTTCTCCCCATTTCCCATTGGCTCTTTCACTTGTCCCACCCCTTAAATGACACGTAGCCTCTTCCTATTGGCCCGTTCCAGTGGGCAGCTCGGATATGACCGGGTAAAGGCACATTACTCATGCAGGTAGAGAGTGAGTGTCTCAGATGTTTTCAGCCTGAGGAACCTCTCGTATGCTGTCTCTGAGTTCAGGACGAACGCGCGGCCGCTGACGAACGCTGCGCCCCGTGGAGATGATGTCGGCGTAGCCGCGGGAGTGCGAGAAGGCGTAAGCTGAGCGACGAGACCGTCCGCCACGCACGAATGATGGCTTCTTCTTCCTCCTCTCCTCCTCTTCATCCTCAAGCTCATATTTCTTCCTGTTCCTCTGGACCTGGAGGAAGAACATGAGACGTAGAAACAATAAACATCTGTATGGTGTATTTAACCTAGAATATTCTGTGCGACACCAATTATGTGTTCATGTTGTTTCTGGGCTCAATTAGAATAGGTTTTCACAGTTCAATAACGTCACGCTTCAATAACAGATGACTCTAAATTGTAATGTACACGTGCATTTTCTGTAAAGCTGCTTTGAAATGTGAACTGAAATGAATTATTTTTGTCACTGTTGCAGCTCGTCTCTCCTCAGTCTGTCAGTTTAGTTCCTGTCTCTATGAAGCCCCTCCTTCTGAAAAGCACACTGTGCTCTGATTGGTCGGCTGGATCAGTTGTTGTGATTGGTCAACTGCTCTTTTGTGTTTGAAAAATGTCCCACCCCTTACCATAACATGAGTTTTAACACACTACTAACAAACTCGACCAGGCCCCGCCCCTTTATTGTGCGTATTAATTATTTAAATGAGGAATATTTTGAGGTGTTGGTTCCCGGGAGACACTCATGGAGGCGTTTCAGGGAGTTCAGAAACACTGACACTGATATATAGAGCTTTTTCATGCTTGAACAGCAACATTACACACTTCGAGGACGCCACTGATCTCACCTTGTCTCCAACAGAGGGCCAGATGGTTTGATAGAGGAACTGGATGCAGATGACAGGAAGAAGACAGATTCCCACCGTCAGAATGATGGTCAGCCACAGGTACGGCTGTCTCAGGGCGTTCGACGCGGCACCTAGACGTCAGAACAACGACGAGATTATTACACACCATAACATGGGCTCTGTTTGAGAATCAATAGTGGAAATAACAGTGTAGTAAAGGTTTCTGGGAAGCTTAAAATGTGTTACTTTAGTATTATTTATATACTGTTATAGTATTTATTCATATTTTAAAATAGCATTTTTATATTTTCAGTATTACTTAAAAAAAAATGTTATGCGCTTTTGTCACTTGTAATAATTTTTTATATTACAATTTAAGATGATTTATGTTTACCGGTATTTCAGTTGTAGTTTTTATACATTTTCCAGGTACTAATTTTAGCGTTTCAACATTTCTAATTTTTGTTTAATTTAAGATTTTTATCTAATATTTATAATACTAATAATATTTTTTTTTCCAGGTTTATATTTTCAGTTTTAAGATTTAGCGTAATTTGTGAGTTTTTGTCATTTGTTTTACTTTTTTTTATTTTAATTTGAAGATTAATTAAGTCATTTTAAGATTACTATTTTTATGTTTAATATGTTGTTTAAAAGTGATTTCCAGATTGTAATTTTAGTTCTACTTTGAACATCTTATTGCAGGTAGTTTAAAATTTTCACTTTAAATTTTCATTTTAGTTTTAATCTAATATTTATATTTTATTCTAATTCAGCTTTATTTCAAAAAACAAATTTTTTTAACCATTTTTAGTTAACAATAATAACCATGTATTATGCGACTAAATGTATGATGGGAAGTTTCATCAAATCAAATTCATATATTCAGTTTAAAAGAAGCCTACATTTCTTTTAAATGCAATTCAAAAAAACGTATTTTAAATAGTTATACATATTTTTGACTAATTTACATGGCAATTAAATAAACTCATCAATTACTTAAATTTATTATATTATATAATTATTGAAATATTTATTTTGATTAAATAAATAATCATCAAGTTTCATATTCCTCAGCTCTATAATAAAGCCTACCATCTCTTAGCAATTATTTTATGTTAAAACGACCTGCAATTATTTAATTTTGTAGCTTTTTGAATCACATTTTTATAAAAACCTCAAAAAATCTTTTGTTTAAATCTCAAAAATCATAAAATTGTGATATAACATATTGCTCATATCACCCATCGCTATCGATTATACCAGCAGACATTGTGCAATAAAGTCAAGTCAAGTCAAGTCGCCTTCATTTATATAGCGCTTTTAACAATATAGACTTATAATTTCACAGTGATAATAGGAAATTAAAGTAACAGAGATTGTTTAGGCTTTACAGCAGCTCTAGAATAAAGTCACTGTCCAGTTAAAGTTAGTTTTGATTGATTCACTTCTGCAAAAATCATTGGGTCGCAAACATGACAACTTTCTAACAGAAAACCCTTAATGTGATCCGGCTGCTCATTTGCACAACAGTGTCTGGTGCTCGAGAACGCAAACCATATTTTTAAAAGACACTATTATCTCCACGTAAACTTTACTAAAGTTTTAATAAAGTAAATAAAGGTTACTATGACTTTAATGCCCACCTGTGAAAGTGAAGGTTGTTGGGAAAATGACGTGGATTCCTGCACTGTGGATGTCAAACATGACGCCGAAGTAAAGGGCTATACTGCCAATCACTGCAAAAAAGTTCACGAATGTCCAGTAGGAGGTGTTTAACGAGATCTGGGGATGACAAGAAGAAAAAGAAAACTACATCAGGTCCACAAGAAATCATCTAGAACTTTATATAAAGATCAGCTCTATAGTCACATTCAATCCATGTTAGAAACAAGCCGCAAAATGTATGTCTCCTAATTTGGAAACTGAAAAGTTTGTTGTGCAATATAAAACCCAACGAAATGTGGTCACGTGATCAAGATTGGCCAATCGGGTACCTGCAGGTTGACGGTGATGATGAGCGAGGAGGCTGCCACCACAGCGAAGGACTGGTAATCGGACGGAGCCTCCCCGTCCTGTCCCATAGTCTGCTGGAACGCACCGTACGGGATGAAGAAGATGATGAGGGAGGTGAAGATGCCGTGGAACAAACTGATGAAGAAGTTCCTGTAGTTGAACAACGATCCTTGCTGGCCAGGAAGATACAGCTTCGGGAACCGTAAACTCAGTTTGTCATTCACATCCTACACAAGGAAGAAAAGGAAAACATGGATTTAAAGGCACAGTAAGCGATTTCTGAGAAACACAGTTGAAAATTTAAAGGAGTAGTTCACTTTTTAAAAAAAACTTTTGTTGATAATACTCACCCCCATGTCATCCAAGATGTCCATGTCTTTCTTTCTTCAGTCAAAAAGAAATTAAGGTTTTTGATGAAAACAATCCAAGATTTTTCTCCATATAATGGACTTTAATGGGAACCAAACGGTTCAAGGTCCAAAAGACACTTTCAGTGCAAACTGTTCAAAGGGTTTTAAATGATTCCAGACGATGAATAAGGGTCTTATCAAGCGAAAACGATCGCTCATTTTTTTAAAAAAATAAAGTTTAAGTTTTATAAGCTAAAATGGTCACCTTGCTGTTCTGTGATGTGCGTTCGTGACTCTCCTGTTCGAACTCGTTCATCAAAATGAACGAATCTTTTTCCGAGTCAATTTGTTCACTTCGTTCGTTGAATGAACCAAATGACACAAAAAAGATTTGTTCATTTTGATAAATGAGTGATCGTTTCCCTTGATAAGACTCTAATTCATCGTCTGGAATCGTTTAAAGCCCTATGCACTGAAACTGTCTTTTGGACCTTGAACCGTCCATTCAATGGAGAAAAATCCTGGAATGTTTTCGTCAAAAACCTTAATTTCTTTTCGACTGAAGAAAGAAAGACATGGACATCTTGGATGACATGGGGGTGAGTAAATTATCAGCAAAAGTTTTTTTAAAAGTGAACTACTCCTTTAAATCAACACCCTAACAAGCAATTTTGTTTATCTGCCAGATGTCTGTGCTGTGTCCGCTAGATAGTAGATAGATAGCGCTTTACATAGTCTTGGCTGTGTAAGTAGGAGAAAAACAATAATGTGGGTCGGACCAATAACCACAACACTATAAACTCTCGTAGCCAATCAGCAGCAGTGGGTGTATCTGCTTATGATAGGGGAGGAAAGAGAGAGTGTTTGTCAAAACCAAGAACGCAAAGAACAGACTTGTGTTCTTGGGGAGAACGCTAGGAAGAACGAACTCACAAGGTGACCAGCACACTGAATGCTGCTGACAGTTTGAGACGATGTGTTCTTGCTGGTATTGCGCAATAACACCCCCACACAGACACCGTCAGCAGTACCCAAACATAACGAGAATTATTGACGATAACAGTCAGGCTAAAATGGTCTCTTGACTGTGGGGAAAACGAGTCTGTGAGCAAACTGGCCGGTTGACTCGCTAGCTAACACAAACGCTTTTTCGATTCGCCATAAATTTTCGTAAAAATGCCAATATTTGAAATCTACACAGTTCATTTTTCACATCAAATGTTCTCAGATGTGAATTTAGAGATGAAATTGCGTACGTAATTGTAGAAAAAACGAATTACTGTATTGACCTGCCTCTCCTTCCTCGAATGCCGAATTGAATGCTGCGATATTTCTTCCGTCAAGTTCACATAAGTGTCAGAGGAATATAAGTGGAAAAATGACAAGAGCATTAAGACCCACTGTAATATTGGGAAAGCTTTCCAGCGCTGGAGAGATGTTAGAGAGCAGGAAGGCCTGAAAACGGATGCCAAGCTTGCATTGTTTCTTCTCAATACATGAGTAACACAGAACTAAGCTATGCTGTTGTTGAACCACAGCTGATTCATCCATACTTGCGCAAACTGATGTTAGTCGTGACCAGTGTTGCATAACGTGTTTGTTATTTTGGGGGCAGAGCAATGAAGGCAGAGGTGTGTTTTTTTGGGTGTCGATTTCAAATGTCAGCAGTGTTTCTCAGAAATTGCTCACTGCACCTTTAGGAAAGTACATTATTTTATTTTCATGTTGATTTTCATACTGTTTAAAGCTCAAGAAACGGCACTGAATTTAAGTGCTTCAACTAAAAATTTGCTTCAGTTCGTTTAATATTTCTATTTAGGTTTAGTTTAAGTTCAGTTTATTTTTTTATTCATTTTTATTTAGTAATTTTAGTGCTGCTTCAAATTAAACTGGATACATATATATATATGCATATACACATATACACACACACACACACACACACACACACACATATATATATATATATATATATATATATATATATAGATTAGGGATGGGCAACGATTAATCGCGATTAATCGTTAGCAAAATAAAAGTTTGTGTTTACATAATATATGTGTATGTAGTGTGTATAATTAATTTATATATATAAATACACACACATGCATGTATATATTTAAGAAATATTTGCATGTATATAATTTATATATATTTATACATAATTAATATTATATAAAAATATAAATATTTGATATATTAATAACACATTTTTCTTAAATATATACATGCATGTGTGGGTATTTATATATACAAATTAATTATACACACTACACACATATATTATGTAAACACAAACTTTTATTTTTGCTAGCGATTAATCGCGATTATATTGATATAAAAATATCATTATACTTGATATTTTTATTTATTAAGTTGCAAAATGAAATCCATTTGCATTTCTTTTAAAGGCAATCTCATTTTTTAGATGTCTTTTAAATGCAGATAATAAATAAATAGTTATATATGCATTTTTGATAAATTAGTTTGACTGGAATTTAAATGACTGTAAAAAAACATCAGTATTCTTCAATTCTGTGATAATGACAAGTGATACCTGATCCAGAAGGCCGACGAGGAGAACGGGCAGACTGCTGTAGCAAACGTTGTACAGGGTGATGAACCAGTCTTCATAAGCCGTCTAACACAACACAAACAAGAATGTTTAAAAACAAGAATCAGCTTAAAACTGAGATTTTGAGAAACTGAAATCCTTCTCTTGCCTGTGAGGAAAATCCGTTGAAGAAGGAGAACCAGAAGTGCACCAGGGTGAAGGCGAAGTTTTTGTAGAAGAAGTAACGCAGGAATTTGCACATTCGGATGTAGGACCAGCGCCCGTGGACCAGCAGGAGGCGCTGTAGGAAGCGGAACTGAGCCAGGGCGTAATCGCTGGACATCACAGCCTGCATCCCCTCCTGACCACTGATGCCCACACCGATGTCTGCAGCTGCAGAGGAGCATGGGGACCAAAGGTTAGCTCTCTTTTAAACACGCAATATGACTTAACACTTTAAATAAAATACATTTGAGCTGAAATAAAAAACATTTATCAATTATATATCTCTATGAATGAATAAATACATAAAAACCAAAATTATAAATGCACTTTCTATACATATACAATAATAAATACAAAAACTCAAAAAAAAAATCTACAAATGCATACTAAATAAATATCAATTTATCTATTAAAATAACTAAAACAGAAATTGAAATACAATTAAAACTAAATAAAAATATAAAAGTAACAAAATGCTGAAACTTTAACTAGAATTCTAATATATTTTTAAAAAAATAATAATAATAATAATAATAATAGTTTGTCATTAGATAGACCGGATAAAAATGCCACGATTGCTTCGCTTCATTCATGAATATTTTATACGTTAAACATGCGACTTTGGATGGAAACAGCTATTGACAGTAAAACAACACTGGTCAGGATCAGTTAAACTCACTCTTGATCATGTTGACGTCATTGGCTCCGTCCCCGATGGACAGGGTCACGGCCTTCTTGTAGCGCTTCACCAGACTGACCACGTTTGCCTTCTGTTTGGGTGTCACTCGACAGCAGATCACCGAGCTGCATTCACACGCCATGTCAACGAAGTCTTCCTGTCTCTTCTCCTTCTCCCAGTCATCGATGGGTTGGTTGACGTCCTGAGGGTTGTTGGAGTTCCTGTAGCGCTTCCTGAGCTTCTTCAGACGCAAGCGACGCCGCTTTTTTTTCTTCTCGTACAGGATCTCATTCTGCATGGAGAGGAGAAAGTGACTTTAAATTCCTATTAGGAGATACAAATGTGTAACTTAAATGCTTGAAAATATTTGATTAATTTCCCTTTGTCCTGGTCAACTTGGTGTGGTGAGTCACTCCACAGTTCTTGATGACAAAATAGTATTACCTATAGCTATAGTTCAGACTGGATAGCTTGATCTCAAACAGCGCCGTTTGACAGATACTTTGCCAAAGAAATGGCGCAAAACAAGGTTAGAGATCTTTTCTAAATATTTTCAGCTCGGACTAGACTAGGTAATTACTGGGAAACACTGCTTTGTGTTTAGGGAGTCTTAAAACATATTCTGAGATATAAATGTACCAGCCAGCCTCCGGTGATGATGAGGGCGTTCTTGCCCGGCTCTGGGAAAAACGTCTCCTTCAGTTTCTTAATGCGTCCTTGAGGGTCGTTTCGTCTTTGGGTCTGTCTGTTCCTCAGCTGTACACTGAGAGAGAAAGAACGAGAGAGTCTCGACTTTAACAACCGAATCGAACCACACAGACATGATGCCGTAAGCTGAAACATACTTCACATCCTCTCCGTAGTGGATCTTCATGTCGTCTGTAAGCAGTTCGCAGGAGTAGCCGATGTTCTCAGCGGTCTCTGAGTATGTGACAGACAAAACACATTAGAAATCAAACCTATGTCCCTTAAAACAACAGAGTATTGCACTCGTCGGCCGCTCACCTTTCTTGTCACCGGTGAGAACCCAGATCTTGATGTCAGCTTTGGCAAGTTTTGCGATGGTCTCCGGAACGCCGTCCTGAAGTTTATCCTCAATGGCTGTCGCTCCGATCAGCTGATTGAACGAGCATAAATAGCACA
This sequence comes from Cyprinella venusta, assembly GCA_038021265.1. Lineage (NCBI taxonomy): Eukaryota > Metazoa > Chordata > Actinopteri > Cypriniformes > Leuciscidae > Cyprinella > Cyprinella venusta. The sequence continues at coordinate 18,305,805 of CM075880.1, read as the reverse complement.
TTTATCAATTACATAAATTACATTTATCTGTATGAATGAATAAATACATAAATGCAATCTCTATAAATAAATAAATAAATAAATATCACTTAAAAATTTTAATATGAATTAATAAAATCAATAATATATATATATATATATATATATATATATATATACTGTATATATATTAGGGCTGTGCAAAGATTAATTGAGATTAATCGCATCCAAAATAAAAGTTTGTGTTTACATAATATATTTGTGTGTAGTGTGTATAATTATGTTGTACATATAAACACATATGCACACATGTAAACACATATAAACACATATACCACATATATAAAATATTTATATATAATATAGATTATGTATTTATATACATATATACAGTATTTACGTGCAAAAATTCTTAAATATATACATGCATGCATATGTATTTATATATACAAAATAATTATACATAGCACACACACACACACATTTTATATATAATGTGTGTGTATATATATATATAAAATTTAAAAAAAAATTAAATTACATTTTAAATTAAAAGTGTGTAAATAAATAATTTTATTTTAAACGTTTATTATTTGCTATGTTGTGCAAAAAATTATATATATATATTATTTATATATATTATTTATTAAAAATTATATATATATATATATATATATATATATCAACATTATAGATATTATATTATTCTTAAAAGTGTGTAAATAAATAATTTTATTATAAACATTTATAAACATCTACGGTAAAAATCTACTATAAACATCAAATATATATATATATAAACATTTTGCACAACTTTGCATAAAATTATTTATTTACACACTCTTAACTTCAATTTATAAAAATATTTTAATATTATAGATATTATATTATTCTCATGTTTAGTCACTTTGGATAAAAGTGCCTGCTAAATGAATAAATGTTAATGTCAAATGTTAATCATCCAGTTCACACAGTTATCAGCTGGTAGAAATTAGCGAAAGATTGGCAGATTAGTAAGCCGGACCAATATATCGATCTATCACTTGTGTCATTTGTAAATGTTTCGTTCTTATTATTTCCGCACCAAGAGGTTGTTCTCGATCTCTTCGTACACCTCATCCAGAGCCTTCTCGCGGTTCCCCATGGAGATGCTGGCCTCCTGGTGCTTCACAGCCCAGGCGTCGTACTCCTCCTGACTGATGTCCTTGTAGCCCAGACACAGAGTCCGCAGGGTCTCGTTCGCAAAGATCTGGAACAGAAATCAAACTGTTCAGCATAAAAAAACCCTCTGTCTATCTGTCCATCTATCTATATATGTCTATCTATCTATCCATCTATGTCTCAGGGTATCTGCACATTGCATCCATCTATCTATTTATCCATCTATATCTATATATGTCCATCCATCCATCCATCTACAGTATCTAATACATTCATTGATTGTACATTTGTACTGTTTAAATGATCGATTGATTTTTGCTGTTTTTTAATAGAGTTAATTTATAATTTCATTTATTGATTGGTCTAATAATTTATTGATTTGTTTATTTATAGAGAGTGAAATTATAGTTTTGTTTTTTATTGTTTGATTTTATGTTTCTTTATAAAGAGTGCATTACATGCACCAAACTTTACAGTTTTATCCCCATCTATATGCTGTAGTTTTTACAGAGGGGTTTGATCATATAGAATTCACATTTTATTCCTAAAGACATGATGAAAACTCCTTTTGTCAACAAAATGAAAATGATTTTTAGCTATCATTGGGTGTCAATGACATCAAATCTGACATGGCGCATCGTCTACTGAAGACGAGTAATATAGAGTACTTTTATGATATTTTTATGATTTTAGTTTTGGAGCTTGACTGATTTAAAAATTCTCCTTTTGTACTCTACAAAAAAAACAAAACATGTTCAACAAAAACTTGCATCTGCATGCTGAACCTCTTCTGCATTTGTTAATGAATTTAATAATAGTGCTGGTACTCACATTAAGAGCTTCTTGTGTCGTTTCCTTATCCTTGCTATTTGGATCGAGTCGCTCGTAGATCATAGTGTCTGCACCCTTACAGTACAGACGGATACGACCATTCGGAAATTTCACTGCACACGAACACACAAAAGAGTGAGAAACAGATGCCAGTGATTGACAGACAGGAACAGAAGAAGAGAAATCGGACTCACGGATGATGGACATGCGTTTGCGGTCGCTGTTGAAGTCGAGAAGAGCGAGCATCTTGTAGGTCACCTCTTGGTCCAGCTCTAAGATGGTGATGGTGTCCTGCGTTCGGGACAGGAACACAAACCCAAAGTTGCGCGCGGCCGAGACCAGAGCGCCCTCATCAGGAGACGCGGCCTGGTACACCAACTCACCTGAAAGTGACAAAATGCGATTTTGTAAACGTTTGATTTATTTAATCAGATAATTACACAAAATATGATTAAGAATGCTAAATAATTGAGTATGCTTGAAATAGGGTTATGTGACAAACGCATCACTGCATACGGTCAGTAGAAATTGTTTCCTCACCACCTTCTTTCTGCTCAACCATGACGGTGTGACACAGGGACAAGAGTTTGAAGAACTCCAGTACTTGCGCGTCCTTCTTCGAACGGATGCAGGAAACGAGGGAATGGTCATCAAACTGGAAATTCCCGTCAAAGTATTTATTCCAACTGAAATCCACAGGCTGAGGGGGGAAAAAAACAGAGAGAAAGTGAAATTACCATGTTAAAAATGTATGCATTAATCAATAAATAACAACAAAACTAGATTTAAAAAAAGTAGATTCTTTATAAATACAAAGTATTAATTAAAAAGTCAATAAATGCAATAAATTAAATGACATGAAGGCACTTTATATTTATATATAAAGAGATATAAATGCCCTCTCAAGGAATAATAAATATATATATTAACAAACATATAAATGCACTCTCTATAAATATAACAAATAAAACTCTATAAATGCACGTGCTTAATTAAAAGTAATAAATTAAAAATAAAATGCAAATAATTAAAAAAATATAAAAATAAAAAAAAACTTATGCCCTCTTTATGACTTAATAAATAAATAATAACAAAACTAAGAACACTCTCTCTCTCTCTCTCTCTCTCTCTAATATATAGTATATATACAGTATACATATATATATATATATATATATATATATATATTAGGGCTGTCAAAACGATTAATCGCGATTAATCGCATCCAAAATAAAAGTTTGTGTTTACATAATATATGTGGGGGCACTGTGTATAATTATTTTAGATATATAAATACACACACTTGCTTGTATATATTTAAGAAATATTTTCATATATATTCTGTATATGGATTTATATCTAATTTATATTATATATAAATATTTTTTTTTCTTAAATATACATGCATGTGTGTTTTTATATATATACAAAATAATTATACACAGTGCACCCACATATATTATGTAAACACAAACTTTTATTTTGGATGCGATTAATCGTTTTGACAGCCCTAATATATATATATATATATATATATATATATATATATATATATATAGTATATACAGTATGTATACATATATATATATATATATATATATATGTTTTTTTTAAATCTATAAATGCCCTACAAATTAAAATAATAAGGTATAAATTAAGGTGCGATAATAATACATTTAAATTATAATTATTTGATAATAAATACAAAAAAATAAAAAATACATTCTTAATAAATGATGATATAAATGCACTTTGCATACACACCTTTCCACGCCCCAAGGCCCCACCATCTGCACTAGTGGAATCACCTATAGACGATCACAGAGCGTTGTCAATTATCACATGAATGTAGTTTACTGAATTATTCAAAGCAATAATACATAAAAAAGTCACTTTAAATAGCATTAGCTGATAAAGCAGACGGCACAGAACGAGAGGCCTCATACCTTTTAACTCGACATGCTGTCTTAAATACGAGGCATTCATTTAACACTTATTGTTATCGATTTATGAGTGTGAGCAAAAGTAATTTGTGATGTGATTAGGGAAAGGGAGCGCTATTAAACTCTCTTATGGCAGGGTCGAAGGTGATTTAAACTCCGCTGTACCCAACCACAGAAACCTGACCTCTGTGAAACTAAACCCAGAGCCACACACCGTATCATCTCACACAAACGAGACTACAAAACAAAAAGAGACACGCACATTTACACACGTCTCCGGAATCACGGGAGGACCATGGAGGATTACACGTGATCGGGCACAACACGGCATTGAGTGTGAAAGGCAGTACCGATGTCATTTTTAACGCTTAAACGTGTATCAGCTCTTTTCACACATCTAATGGTTTGACCAATAAAACATTTATTATAAATTCTGATAGCTTGTAATGTAACTCAATGAGCTCTTTATAAGAGTATAACAGAGTACTTACATAAATTGCATATAAATATCAGTCGTTATTGTATGCATGCCAAAAATACGTCCAAGTTTTATGATCAAAGCTCTGTTGTTTTAAAACACATAATGCAATGCAATACAAAGATGACTGAGAGATGAAGAAATAAACCTTCCTCAAAAGCCTGATGATCATATTTGAGACTCACATTTGAACATAATTTTTATTTTAAAAAATATGTATGGATACTCAAGTAACCCTGACTGGCTTCAGTCTAGTAAGTGTTCATGTCTTGAAATATTACTAACAACGTCAAAGTTATTTATCAGTTTATTTAATAAAAATCAGAAAAAATTTCCCCGCAAAAAGACTGAAGTTTGACATTTTTTAAATTACACTAAAATGACTTGCTAAAAATCTAGACTATCAATCAGATGACACAAGGCATGAAGTGGATTGTGTACAACAGGTTTTTCCGCAAACTTTGATCGTTTAAAAGCTTTGAATATTTGCTCATCACACCTTACAGTGAGCATGATCTGTTTAACTTTTCCAGGAAGCATTTCAGGATTTACATTATACTCTATTGACAGGGTTAGCAGTTTGTCGAAGCCCTCACCGTATGTACGTCCTGCAATGGTGCACTTCTTGAAGGCCATGATATTCTGAGTGAGCGTGCCGGTTTTATCAGAGAAGATGTACTCGATCTGACCCAGCTGCTCGTTCAGGGTGGTGGTTCTGGCTTTGGCTGGCGTGTCCTTCTCAGCGTAATACATCTGCAGATCCCAGTTTATGAACTTGCTCTGACCCAGTCGGATCACCTCCACGCTGAGGGACAAGGAGGGAACAGAGGCGAATGATTTATTTGAATGAATAACAATCTGAGTGCTCAGAGACTGGTGATATCGTACCTCACGTAAAGTGAGATGGGCACCATGGTGTTGAGGATGATGATGTAGCCCCAGAAACTGAGGAATCCTCGGTAAGATGAAGAATAGGCCAGGCCGTCGTAAAGATACCAGGCCTTAGAGCCGATGCTCTCGTACCAGTATGTGTGTCCGATGGCCAGGCCAGCACACAGCAAAACCAGCAACCCAAAGATCTACCAGTGAGAAAGAGAGAGCGATGGAAATATTTATGATAACGGATTTATTGCAAATGCTGCAGCACCTTGTAATATTTCTCTATATAAGAGCTTTTATGAATTCAGACTTAATGAATAAATAAAGTCTATAAAAAGTTAAATAGTATATACATTTATATTAAAAACATACGCAAATAAATAAATAACCTGAATAAAAAAATATAACAAATATAATAAAAAATTATAAAAATATAAATGAAATATAATAAACAATAAATATAATAAAATATAATATATATACAGTATATATATATATTTATTTATAATAAATATAAATATAATAAATATACAAATATAATAAATAAAACTTCTATAAATAAATAAATAATAAATGAAATGTTATAAATAAAATAAAATATAATATATCTATAAATAAAAATATATATAATCTAGAAATGCAGTCTATAAATAAAAGTTTAAAAAAACACTTAAAATGGGAAAATGGATTAAATAAATAAAACTGAAAGCACTCTAGAAATAAAAAAATAAAATAATTACATAAAACTATGCATGCAGAAAATAAATAAACAAATCTCTACATATACAGTCTAAGTAAAAATAAATAAAATTATGCTTTCACTCTACAAATAATATTAAAAATAAAGATATATATAATATATAAAATTAATAAATAAAACTATGAATGCACTCTTTATAAATAAACCATTATAAATGCACTCTCAATAAATAAAACTTTACAAATACACTCTCTATGAATAAAATCGAAACGTCTATGAATACACTACAGTTTATAAATATAAATAGAACAAAAACTCTCTATGAAAAAATAAAATGTAAATATAAATCAAATTAAAAAAAAAAATAACAAAATTGTCATGAGGAAAATATTTAAGGTGACAGAAAAAAGTAAATGTCATTGATTGAACTGAAGAAGTTAAATGGTAAAGTTAAGATATGAAGACTCACCGTGTAGACCATGTAGTTCATGAGTTTGTCTATTGTGGTGCGTTTGAACCTTGTCTTCCCGCCATTCCTCATGATTTTAGTGTCATTACCTGAAAAAAAAGAAACAAAGCTTTTACGAACATCAAACACACCACGGAAACATGAGCGCGAGTGTGTGTTGGTCCGCGTGTTGACCTCTGACCTGCGAATATGACCAGCCCGTGGGTCACGTCTGTGTTGCGGATCTTGCATCCTCTGAGCAGCATGTTGTCGAGGTCAAGCGCATAACTCTCAGAGTTCCAGATCATCGTTCCCACAAACTTATCCAGACGGTTGTTGGGCTCCTCGCACTTAATCAGCGCTGAGAGAGACAAAACAAGAAATTATTCTTTCATATCTACTGTCCATTCTCAGGACAGTTATATGTAACCAGTAACACTGTCAGTTGCTCAATCTGAATGGTTAAAAATCCCATTCTTCTCACTCTGTTGCTTAGTGCATTTTGTTTTCAGGCCAGGATAGAAAAAAGGTGTTAATTTGCGTGTCACACCTAGGACAGGGTTAAAGACCAACACGTGTTTATGCATGATCACATTAATGCAACTACTTCTACACAAATCATCTGTTCGTCAGTCTTTGAATCTGTCAAACACTCATAATATTAATGCAAACATATTCTCATACAGTACATACCATTAAATTGAGCCATCTGATCCTCCTTCTGAAGTTGTTCGTCTGTGACCTTGAGACCCATCTTAAACTTCAGATTCGTCTCTCTGGACAAACAAAACCAAAATGCAACAACGATTAATTAACTACACTAATCTGAGCTATCTGACAACATCCCGTCCTCCTTCATGAAACAATGGATAAGTACAGACAAACCCAGGATCTCAAATATGATTCTATGGATGTGAAAGACCAAATGTAAAATGGAGGAAAAGCAAGCATAAACATGCATGCAGATATGTTTAATAACAATCAAGGAAATGCCCCTATGAAATAACAATAAAACATTCTGTGCTTGCACTCTCAACAAATAAGATTAATTAATAAAATTAAAAATGTATTAAAAATGCACTCTATAAATTAAAAACGTACTCTATAAATATAATTTTTAAAAACTCTAAATATAATATTAATAAAAAATTAATAAATAAAATAAATAAATAAACTAGAAATACACTCTCTATAAATAAAAATAATACACTTCTATAAATAATAAAAAAATATCATAAATAATGCTATGAAAATACACTCGATAAATAAATAAACAAAAGTACAAATAGAAATAAAAATAAAATAGTCTTAAGGAATATTTAAACGATGCCCAATTGTCACTAAGGGGCCTAAAGAGTGCCAAAAAAAAAACCATCCCCCACACCATTACACCACCACCACCAGCCTGCACAGTGGTAACAAGGCATGATGGATCCATGTTCTCATTCTGTTTACGCCAAATTCTGACTCTACCATCTGAATGTCTCAACAGAAATCAAGACTCATCAGACCAGGCAACATTTTTCCAGTCTTCAACTGTCCAATTTATGTGAGCTCTTGCAAATTGTAGCCTCTTTTTCCTATTTGTAGTGGAGATGAGTGGTACTCGGTGGGGTCTTCATCTGTTGTAGTCCATCCACCTCAAGGTTGTGTGTGTTGTAGCTTCACAAATGCTTTGCTGCATACCTCGGTTGTAACGAGTGGTTATTTCAGTCAAAGTCGCTCTTCTATCAGCTTGAATCAGTCAGCCCATTCTCCTCTGACCTCTAGCATCAACAAGGCATTTTGCCCACAGGACTGCCACAAACTGGATGGTTTTCCCTTTCACACCATTTTTTGTAAACCCTAGAAATGGTTGTGCGTGAAAATCCCAGTAACTGAGCAGATTGTGAAATACTCAGACCGGCCCGTCTGGCACCAACAACCATGCCATGCTCAAAATTGCTTAAATCACCTTTCTTTCCCATTCTGACATTCAGTTTGGAGTTCAGGAGATTGTCTTGACCAGTACCACACCCCTAAATGCATTGAAGCAACTGCCATGTGATTGGTTGATTAATGATTAGATAACTGCATTAATGAGAAATTGAACAGGTGTTCCTAATAATCATTTAGGTGAGTGTATGTGTAATGACAATCAATAATGTTCAAGAATTGAATCAAAAAACGAAGCAGGCCCTTCATAAAACACAGACGAATGTGATGTATTTCAAGTTTCTTGCAGTACATATTTTATGGACTCATATTATAATACTTTTAAAATTAAACTATTTAAATAAAAATAAATAAAAGATAATATTGCTAATTAAATATTATGAAACGTACACCGATAGACAAACCCAGGAACTGAATAATGACTCTTTTGAATGTGAGAGACTGAATGAAGTGTATTTGGACTGAATGGATGGATTGATCAGTACCATATCCATTACACAATTCCCATTATGACTCAACGTCCAAACATACAAATGACTGTTCAAACATGAATTGGACTTAGTCATAGAAATGTATGCATGTATGGTTATGGCCAAAACAACTCAATTACGACTATCATGCAAACGAACATTGTGTCTTCAGAATTGATTCTATTAATGTGGACGTTTGCAGTAGCATGATTCATAGATCCAATAAACGGATCTATCAATCACTGTATGCTTGTGTTTAATGTGGTTTCTTACCCGTCAAGCTCCGCCGTCTCTACGTAACACAGACTGTTGGCATTTGAACTGGACAACAACAGAATATCGGCCTACATGAGGTCGAAACAAAAGTGAAAATGAGAAATTAACATAAAAATGACCTCAGATGAAAACATGAAGAGAGTGGAGGAATAAAGAAACTGAAAAATGTGAATTAAAAAAAAAATGGTAAAATGGAGGAAATGCAAGCATTAACATGACATGGAAGCAAATGAATACTCAATGTATGTGTAACGACAATATATAATTAAATCCATTAAAAAAAAAAAGGAAAAGCCCTGGAACAAACATAACTCAAGCAGGGCCTTCTTAAAAAGTTTGGGTTTCTTTCAGTGGATTCAATGAAATATTTTAATTTATATACTTTTATTTTATTTCTAAGTGCATATTTCATTCAAGATATAATATGGCATGTACCAAACCTACAAGTGTCTTTGATAAAAATGGTTAATTCAACTTATTTTAAATTTATGTATAATTTCTATGCATATTTTTTTATGAGCTGTAACAAGATGAGAATCTCTAAACTATATAAGATGAAATAAAATAAAATATCAAATAAAATAAAAAATAAAATAAGATTAAATTAAATAAAATTTAATTAAAAATAAAATTAAATTAAAAATAAAAATTATATAATAAAATTAAATTAAATTAAAACAGGGGGATCTTTCAACAAGAAGGGATAAAATCATTAACTTACGGGGATAAAATCGTTTTTCTTCAGTCTGACTACGTCACCAACTTGTAGATGCATCCATCTGGTCTCTTCGAATCTAACAAATTAGAATTTAGACTTTTTGAATCCGAGCATTAATGCCAAAATGTTGTTTATTTAAACTATTCACTGACAAACATCAACACTAATGTCATGTACATCAGTATTAAAGCAGATTAAAGTTTTGTGTTACCTGCCATTGAGCAGCACGTCACACCTTCTATTGTTGATTTCTTTGTCCATCCTGTGTCGCGCCTTTCAACCAGAGAAACATATCAAATGACAGAAACCATTACCACGACCCGTCAATTAATGGCTACCTTTCAACCAAACACGTGCAGGGACTCACAAGGTCGTCCACCAGGTCTTTAATGGCGGTGATGCCCAACACCAACACCAACGGGACCAGGGTGGTGTACCACGGCAGAGTGGAGATTTGAGGAATGATCTGACACATTAAAACACACAAGTTGAAGTTCATATATATGTGTGTGTTTGATATATTTATATTTTCCTCATGCTGTCTATGACAGCTTCATTTATTTGTATGCTAAGTCAGTTAGGTCACTGTCATAATTATTCTAATTATAAATGATTCCATTCCTGAAATGATTGAGTTATACGACTGTACATTGTCCCGTAAACGTCCATCGTGTTTGAATTTGTAAATGTCCATCGTGTTCAATACAATGTATCCCGCATTGAACTGTTTTTGTATGCGGGATACATTGCGTTTAATGAGATCAAAATATTTCAGCTCAAATAAAAATTTTCATTTTAATTATTTACTTTTGTGGCAGCTGTCATGCAATAAGGCCCATTCACGGCAAGAACGATAGCTATATAGATAACTATATTAGCATCCACACCAGCAAGAAATATCTTTCTGTTTATTGTACGTGCAAGCTGGAAGTTTGTCGTCTGTCGCTTTAAATGCTCAAGCTCTAAAGCAGGATGGATTCTGATTGGCTGACAACTGGATTTAATTGTTCAACACCTGGAAAAAAAGTTTATAGAAGTGTATCTTTATTGTTATAGTTATTGTCCTTGGTGTGAATGGGCCTATAAGTGTCAATGTACATCCAGTTGGTCCTCCTGATCGTCCTGTCCAGGTTCATTTTGCCTTCATTATTTAGTGATACATGTGAGGTTTACCTGCAAGATCAGCAGACACAAGAAGTAAAGGTTGGCCGCCCTCTTAAACTGCTCGTACATGTTCAGCGGCAGGAAGGTGAAGAAGTTGTATTTGTAGGTCTTGATTGCATTGCCCTTAAAATGAAAAGAAATTCAATAAACTGGTATGACAAAAACGTAAGTCTTAAAATGTTCAGTTTCTCTCCCCACATGGATTAATTGGGGAAATATCACTAATGAGACACTTCACCTCAGTAAAATCACTTTATATAAAACACTACCTGCAGAATGTAGAATAACATCAGAATTTCCTACAAAACTTTAAAGTCACCATGAAATCCAAACAGACAATTCTTATATATATTTTTTTAATGGAATATTGCAGTATTTATTAGAAATAGTTTATCCGTGCATATCTTCCTCTTTCTCTGAGGAGGTTTACAGAAGCAAGGGCGGGGCAACCTGTCAATCACATGAGATCCACCAATAGCAACCCATAACCATCCAATCAACTCCCTCTAGACAAAATCAAGCCCCGCCCTACATTTGGAAGAAGCAGTTCACTCAGATAAACTTCACAATAGGGAAGAAAAGATAATCACAACTTGTCTTTCACATTAAGAAAAAGGACCTCTAATTTAACCCAAGGCTCTTTAATAAGTTTGAAGTTTGTCAGTTGTGAAATATTGCACACTTTCATGGGATTTCTGAAATATGAGGCTGGAATAATAAAGAAAACATTAATAAAAACCCTAAAAAATGTTTGTTTTTTAAACTTTAGATCAGGGTCAGCTTTAATAAACTTGTTAGAGATTAAAGTTTGATTCAAAGTGTCTTCGAACATCAGTTTAATTTCACTCTTTCTCTACTTTAGTTCCTGTCACTCAGTATTGAAGCGTTACCGAACCCAACTATTTTCCATGCATGCAAATCAAAACACATCAAAATCTGACTGTGGATGCTCTCACAGGGTAACATTTCAACCTCAAGACAAAGCCAGTCACTGCTGCTCGTATCTCACGACACGCAGCAAATCTCGGGACATTTGACACCCAAAGGACTCGTTTTTCCAGTCTCAGATCAGTCATACCACAGAACCTAAACTTATGAGTTTAACAAGTAACTTATGTAAGAAAATGAGCATTAAAATCTCTCAGTTTAGACAATAATAAAGGCCAAGCCCCATCTGGAATAACAGATAACAACATGATGACGTATTACGACCTAAATACATGACGTGTCACTTTTAGTTTTCTGGATGTTTCCTGGAGGCGTTTGATGAACAGAAAATGAAAGGTCTCAGAGTAATGTGCAAAACTGAGACTGACTTAAAATACGATGTGTTACCATTTTGCAATGTCACTATGAGTACAACTAATCAATAAGAAGAAATATAACCTTTAAAGCTACACTGTGTGATGATGTCGTTGTTGTTTTTCAGAAATGATTCATGATTTATCCATTTAACAAATTAAACATTTGACAAAAGAAAAACAGACACTTCATTCCCAGAAAACTAAACATTAATCTTCCTTTGAAGAAATTCAACAGTCTGGTTTGACCAGTCAGTAAAGTTTGTATAAGAGAAACAAATATCAAAATAATGTTCATGGTAAAAGTATAAATTGACTTTAAAGGTTCAGCAGTTTAAGATGAAAACATCGGCCCGCTCAAAACACTGTTTGTCGTCTAAACAGTGGAAAATACTAGCATGTTTAGTGTTAGTAAGTGGTGGGAAATCATTATCAGATGCTTTTATCTGAAAACACTTGCAGTATTTATTTACAGGACAATCTCTAGAGTTTTGTGTCTCTCAAAGGCTTTTAGGGACCAACTGCTACTGTTTTAATCAAAACTACAGCAAAGCTGTAAAATAGCTGTTTTATGCTTTATTGTTTCTTAAAATGTCATTTATTTCAAAGCTGAATTTTCAGCATCCATCATTAAAAGTACAAAAACGCTTTCCACAAAAATATGAATTAGCACAACCGTCTTCAACATTAATAATAATAATCAGAAATGTTTCTTGAGCAGCAAGCAATTTCTAAAGGATCATGTGACACTGAAGACTGGAGTAATGATGCTGAGAATTTAGCTTTGATCACTGGAATAAATTACATTTTAATATACTATATTCACATAGAAAACAGTTATTTTAAAATCGTAATAATGTCTAATAATATTACTGTTTTTACTGTGTTTTTGATCAAATAAATGCAGCCTTGGTAAGCAGAAGAGTCTTCCTTCAAAAACTATATAATAAAAAACGTAATTATTTCGATCCACTAAAGGTTGTACTTACCGAGTATTTGCTCCTCTTAAAGCACAGAAAGACCTTCTTCTGAAACTCGGGTCTCCGGCAGTATTCCCTGTCATTCGCTCGGATGGTCCAACCGACCTCTGAGAGGAAAAGGAGAACAACAAAAGTAAATCAGAACACAAAACAAGCTCTACCAGTAGAGTTTCCCAGCATGCAGATGGGTCTTCATCTCACCGGGAACAGGAGCGGGTCTGGGTTCTGGTTCTTGTAGCTGGTCTTCAGTTCGGTCCAGGTCATCTTCTGACTGCAACTCATCGTCTGTCTCGTCGTCACTGTAGGGCATCACCTCATCATCCGGCTCCTCCAGGGAACCCTGGGAATCTGCCCGCGGTCGCGCGCTCATCCTGAGAGTCCCACTGCGCACACACATCACATCACATTAAAAGTGCAATGTGTAATATTTCTGAGGATCTATTGACAGAAATGCAATATATAAGATCCATAACTATGTGATCGGTGGTGTATAAAGACCTTACTCAATGTTTTTATTACCTTAGAATGAGACATTTATATCTACATAACCACGGGCACCCCTTTCTATGAAGGTCGACATATTGTGACGGCATGTTTCTACCGTAGCCGAATGCGAACAAACAGAGCGCATTTCATCACTGCCTTGAAAGAGAAGCCGCTGAAACCTAGAATCTAGCCATAAACACTGTAAATGACTTTTCCCTCGTCAAAATATGCAGCCGAATTGTTTCATGTTATAGCTTTGACAATCAGCTGATTAGTACTATTGACTGTAAACATTAACATTACTGTAATCACCAACCCGTCGGTCGCGGTCGACAAGTCGATCTTGGAAGCATTCGATTGCGAAGATTTTTCAAAACCAGAGAAAAATAACAATATTTTTATTCATTATTATTTATTAATTTGTGTGTAGTAAATGGTGTTAGAATCATGTCATTTTTGCCGCGTACAACTTTGGGCTCATGCGGACTCGTCTGTGGTTCAGAAACTTGGCTTACTCTGACTATTCTCTGCTGTCTCAGACGAAGAGATGTTTGTCCAGTTTTAGCCACCGTAGCTTCTTCGAAAGGGAGAGGTGAGCAGTGGGCTGAGCCATTAGTGCAACTCGCAACTGAACCGCTAGATGCCGCTAAAATCTACACACTGCACCTTTAATGCTTTTGAACGGGTACATAGACGGCACAAAGACCCAATAATACACAGAGTTGCGTGTCATGCTGCAACATGTCAAAACAATGATTTGGCTAGCAGAAAAACACACACAGAATGTACACTACACACAAATGCATGCAAATAACATTGTATAGGAATGGAAACTATTTAGTACTGTGGGTGTTACTGAATCATCATATTCAAAAAACAAAGTAATAAAAAAAAGTCCACTAAAACATTGAGACTAGTTAATTGGTTGTTGATTAAATAACTTGATGCCCATTACATATTTTTACATGTGGACAAATGTTTTTGAATAAAAATGTAGAAGTTGCATTTAAAATGGATTTATTAATCATTTTAAAACATCAATTAAAATATTTTAATTGATTGTGGGGGCATTTCGAAAACTTGGTGGGACTTGATTCAATAATAGGATTTTAAATGAATTCAAAAGCCCTTTTTGCTCATTCAGAATGATTAACGTTGAATCGTAACGAAATTGTATTTGATTCAATTAATATCCAGAAAAGGATTTTTTATTCTTCTTTGGATGAGTTTCGAGCAAGAAAAATAAACCACTTTATTGCACCTAAAGTAATTCAAAAAGGCAACTTTAAATATACATATGTTTGAGGTCATAAGTTTACCTTTGCAGAATCTGCCAAACATTCATAATTTTTTAATTTAAAAAAATACATTTTGTTTTTTATTTAGTACTGCTATTTAAAAAAAGCTATTCTGCATAATAGATATTTACTGAACATATAGACCATAAGACAAAATAATAACTGGCTTTACACTAAATACTCTAAGTTTACACTAAGTTACATAGGATTGGTTCTTAATACTGTGTGTCGTTACTTGGATGATCAAAACGTGGACCTCTAACACGGACACTGTGTGCTGCTGCTGCTGGGGAAAATATTCTGATGATATCAGTACTTTTCATCTGCTACAATATAAAACCTTCCTGTCAAATAAACAAACAGCTGACGTCACAGGACTCCACCCTCCACACACACACGCACACACACCCTCTCTGTCCATCATTCTACACCA
Source organism: Cyprinella venusta (assembly GCA_038021265.1). Taxonomy (NCBI): domain Eukaryota; kingdom Metazoa; phylum Chordata; class Actinopteri; order Cypriniformes; family Leuciscidae; genus Cyprinella; species Cyprinella venusta. Next base: position 18,290,325 of record CM075880.1, on the reverse strand, counting down.
GCAGTCACAAAACACTGGAAACCACATCCATATAGACTCTCTCCATGGACAGTAAATCACACAGTGTTTGTTTAGTTTTGGGTCAGATGAGGTACTCATTTTCATATGGAAAAAAAGTAATATACACAGCTGCTATAGACAGCAAATACGTTTAAATAAACTTTTTAAAACTGTAGATTTGAATAATACAATTGATTATTATTCTAATTAATTGCATTTATAAATATATTTTAAAAGTTTTCGGAAAATGTCACGGCTCTATAATGTGGTTCAGATATTTTTTCCTGTAAAAAAAAAAAAGTTAAATTAGTATAATCATTTTTATAATTAATAATAATTTACCTAAAAAAATAAATGTCGCTAATTTTGACTGTGGTACTGTGCTGCTACGTTTACATTTTTACATTCAAGAATATGTATATGTGAGGTTTCATATTTTATAAGTATTTTATGCATTCTCCGTGAATAGAAACCATGTCATTTGTGTTGCCAGTTTCATGCTCTACTGTTTGAGTTCCAGGAATGCATATAAATATGCAATATAACCCATGGAACGACTTTTATGGAACAAATGCCGGGTCAACAACGTCAACAACTCATTTTACATTCATAATGTGATGCATATGAGTGTGAAACAGGTTTCTAGAAAAACAACAATTCAGACGGGACTAGTTTTCATGGAGGATTATTAGAGAAATTCCTATTTCACAGGCCTGCTTTGTGATTTCAATCCTGTCCGAATCTCCCTTGTCTGTGTTTTTCCTCACACAACCTCAGCAAACAATTTCAGGGCAAATCACTTTTCGTTTTTCAGCAAACTCAACAGTCCTCGGAGAAATCTAATCCTGTCCGAATGAACATGTCGTGATTGCTGATACTGTATTTAATTAATTGAATTAAATGTAAAATTGATAAATAGAGTCACATTTTAATATCAATCTTTAGAGCCATTTTAATATCAGTGTCAAGTAAGATACTTGTCTAGATGTCTCTGCTCACTTATGTTGGTTTATTATAAACAGACACTGTTTAAATAGGGTTTTAATAATGAATTAAAGCCATATCAAAAAGTCATTAATTAAAAAACATACACATCATGTGATGACGTGATGAAGCACAGCAGACGCCTATCTAGAAAATACACACTCTCTTTAATAAACACAGATATGTTCGTCCCGTCCACTTCGGTACATTAAATCAGAGATGTTGATTGATAAGAATTGAAACTCAAACATTGTTTAGTCCCATCCGAATAAAGTCATGCTGCGGCTGCATAAATATAAATATTGGTTATGTCAGATAAAAAGGAAAGTCGCTGCACTTTGATAAAAGATTGTGAACAAGACAAACATTGATGAAACATTGATAATTCACATTAACAGCAGGAACATGGTTTAAGAAAGTAAAGAATGGACTGTAAGTAGTCAGAGGGTCAATTCGGATTTCAGTTTTATGGCGGATGAATTTCATTTCTCAGATGTAAATGTCACCACAATCACAGGATGATCCTCCTATGGTCTTATGAAAAACTGAGGTGTTCTCGATCCAGCTGAGCGCTCAAGCATCTCTAAAGTCTTCAACGATGCCAGGCATCTAAGGTCAATATTTGATAAGAGATTAATTTGGAAAAGTTCAGCAGGGAAGAATCCCTCTTTAAATATTTAAATATCCATTAACTGTCCATCACATGAATGAGTGATGTCGGAGGATGACTTTACACATTTACCAACAAACAAAAACCAATGCCATTCTTGGTTTATTATCATATGAAGTGCCAAGAAACTTCTCCCTTAAGGATGTTTGTTGAATGTAACCCTAGATAAATCATCTTTAAGTCTGAGATAAAGTTACAGGACTGAAACTATCAAGCACTGACATGATTACCAATGCTGAAATAAACACACAATCCACCAGGATGCTCTCGCAAACTTGTGTCAAGAGCGTAACAGAGCACACACCCGGAAAGAGAAAGAAACACATCATGCAAAACACACACCCATGTTTATCCACGACTTTGCGTATGTGACGCAACACAACAGTAGGCGACATTTTTAGCTATGAAAAGCTGAGGTCTGAGAGAAACAAACCTCCTGAGGTTCAAGTGGATGAATCAGAATTTCATTTCAAGGTTTTCTTTAACAGACTAAAGAATTATATTGGTTTCCACATATTGAGCTCTGAATGCTTTATTTCTCTAAATGGTTCATTCCTCAAAATTAAGGTTCTCAGATTCAACAAAACCCTCTTAACTATGGATATTAAAACGATCCTGAGATGATCCTGAGACACGTGTGTTGATGGATGGATGGATGGATGTATCTGCCTCCACCTAAGCTCCGCCCACAAAAACATGGCTTCCAGTTCGACCTCGTCCATGAGTGTTAACTCAAACGTAAACGCGAAAGGCGAAGCTTGAATTAACGGGTATGTCCCTCTTTGGCTAATGTACTTTCAAGATGGAGGGGCAACATGGCGACCGACATTAGAACCCCTTACCCGTATGTGTTTTCAAAGGCATATTATACACTCACGATAATACTTTATTACTTGAAAAAAGTAAATATACATTAATGAGCACATATATTTTTGAAAGAACTAAGTGTTTTGGCTAAGAATAAACTAAAAGAGTTACACAGTGTAGCTTTAATCAAAAATTCTGTATTAACTTTCCCTGCCATTGACAGAATTTGTAGGCATTTATGACACAACGCCTCCCCAGCATTGACAGCATATTCCGGCAATCCATGTCCCAGAGCGGGCACGACAACTACTACATTCATATAAGTGTTTGTACGTGTCACTCTTGACAGCTACAGATGAAGCGAACATAAGTTTGAGGAGCGAACTTGTCAATCCATCTTGATGGATTTCGCAGAGGAAATTCTGACCAATAAGAAGATAGTTTTACTCACATGTGACAAACACATTTTGGTACGCTTGTGAAAGCAAACTGACCCAAGAAGAAAATTCAACACTGAAACAAATGAAGTCCCTCTTTCAGAAGCAAAGCAAACGATCTACAGGTCTGAACACACTGGATATAGACGAATCGTTGTTTTTTTAGGAATGAGATCACGTGGGTGTTTGAATCCAGCTTGTATCAGATATTCATTCAACAAAACAATCTGGGGGACATGAAAGTTTTGTGAAAATTATAAAAAAAAAATTCTGGTGCTAGCTGGTAACATTTAAAAAGATAAACACTGGCAGGGAAAGAGTTAAACTAAAACTTAGGCTTTTGTTCATATTTATAGTTGACGTGTATAACCTTTAAAACTATTCAGTGTACATACAACATACCTTCAGTCTGACATTACCTGAACAACACGTTAGGTGAGAGACATCATCCACTCACACACACTCTCAAGCCCTTCAGCCGTCTGTCTGATTTATTTATATCACCACACTTCACAAGTGTGTTTTTCTGCCATTCAAACTAGCAATTTTGAATTATTTTTTTAAATGTCTTTTTTCTCTTAACAAAAGCTGATGCAAAAGAATTAAATGTTGTTAAATTAAAAGTTCAGTTCATACAACAAGTCCGTTCTCAATGCATGCAGGCATTTCAAGAAGCTCTGGAATGTTTTAATAAGAGACCTTCGCTTTAAACATGTTTTTCGAATGGAAACCAAACCATCTATCAGTTGTATCTACGTGTGTGATTTGTATCTGTCTGTTTGTTTGTTGGGGGTTTAGCATTTTGAAAAAAAAAAAAGTCCCCGAAGCCTTATTTCCATCGTGAGCTCTTTCCTGTTATGTGAATGACGTTAATCGACTATCCTGATCTCTGACGCCACGTCATAACATGCTTACTATTCAATGATGATGAGAACAAAGATTCCCATTCAAGAGGCAAAACCAGCATCGCCGCCCACAAAGACCTTCTGTAGGTCTGCGGTGACGTGAATATGAGCGACCAGGTGCTTCTGGTCTCGGGAAAATGGTTTTGAAAGTCTCGCCCGGGGCCTTGCTATGGTAACCCTTTCACACGGGGGGGATGGGCTCGGGAAATAAGGGGAAGGAAAACACAAAGGGAACCCTTTGAGATCACGTTCACCTGCTGTTGTGCAACCTGAGAGGAGAGATGAGCACGCTTCAGCCAACATCTCACTGCCATCAGGACCGGCGGAACAGAGTTAAAGGGATACTTCAGGATTTAGCATTAAGCTTTATTAGGTGAAAACCTGTAGTGTTTTCAAATTACCATGCTTTCCACGCTCATATCCCCATGAGACGAGAAATTCATGTATTTTTTGTCTGGAAAAACCATCAGGTGAAAAATCGTCATTTTGCGTCATCTGAGGATTTTTTTGGCCAGAGGCTAAAGACTACAGTCAGTCGTAGGGCTGTCCCGCATGTTCCCAACCCGCCCATAGAGGGTGGGAACACATAGTGTCAGCCATCTTTTTTTGGAAGCTAAGCTAGCAGGCTATTGTTCTGTGGGAAAGCTGATTAGTAGGCTAATGACGGCCGTCGATGTCTGGTATTCGGCTTTTGCTTTCTGCAGTCGCCATTCATTGTTTACATGCACACCTTTTGTTTCAGTCTAACTGAATTCATTCTGATTGGTGAATCTGAATGTGGTGTTTACATGAACGCTAAACAAGTGATCGGTTGATGTGCGTTTCAACATTGCTAAGAAAATTCCCGCTCCTCCGTGAGAGATACGAGACCGGTGCTTCTCACAGGTGTCACTCATCGCTAATCACGCCACCGGCCTCGCACCATTCTCCCTCGACCCTCAGCCTCGTCCTGCTCGCCACAGTAAACATAATGAATGTTGACTGTTTAACGCAAAAGCTGACTAGACTTGTTGTTTAACAACTGCGCTCTGTTACCGAAAGGCGTGGCCTCCTAGGGCAGCGAAGCAAGTGCATTCTGGTAGTTGTTGTCTTTCATCCACATAAGCCAAAAACACATTTTCTGGCTTTTGTCAGTCTAGAAAGCTCCAAATTCAAAAATAATTTCAAATTTCATCAACATAAATGACCCATTTTAAATACACATCTTTCCAGAGGTGAAGTATCCCTCTAAGATTTATCCATTTTAATTGCATATACAATTTCCTTAATTTTTAATCTTAAAGAGATTAGTTAAACCAAAATTGAAAATAACGCCATTATGTACTCATCCTCGAGCCATTCTATTGGTGTGTATGACTTTCTTCTTTCAGCCAAAACACAATCAGAATTATATTAAAAGCATCGTGGCTCTTCCCAGCTTTATAATTGGAGTGAATAGAGCTTTTAAAACACACAAAAAGCACATCATTCCATCATAAAAGTACTCCATATGATCCAGGGGGTTAATAAAAACCTTCTGGAAAGAAGCCGCATTTTTGTAAGAAAAAATATCCACATTTATCACTTTATAAACTATAAACACTGGCTTCCAGTAACTGCCGTACACAAGCCTAGTTCCGGCAGAAGAGTGACCTCTGACCCGAAGCATGGCTCCTCATCTCTTTTATCAAAATCCTCTGACATTTCTCTTTAAAAATTCTCATTTTATAACTTCTAATTTGTGACCGGTGTTTTGTTTTGCTCTTTCCTCCGCGCTTCTGCGTTCGTCAATACGTCAAACGTCGGGTAAGAGGTCACACTTCTGCCAGAATTAGACTTTTCTATGGTTGTTCCCGAAAGCCAGACAATATATCAATATATAAATCAAGACCTGTCAATCGGAGTGATCAAACCAATCCAAGCACACCCCCCCCCCCCACCACACCCAAGACCCAGTTTCTATCGGTTGAACTTTCGAATGACATTGAAAAACACTGCGCAATGTCACTCTGTGATCTATCCGTATTGTCTTATTTTGTCTTTTGGACTCATTCGAGACCAGCTGCTCTGAAATAAAGATGTGATCTACTATGGTGTACTAATGTTTTACAAAGTGCCCCAGCTTCAGATTTAAGAGGTTATGGTTAACGTTTAATCGATTCATTGATCTGTAATTAAAACAAAGTTTGATTATGGGAATATGTAAATTGACAAGCAAAGTTTCCATAATTTTTTGTGCAAAGTTCTAAGTATCAAATAAAAATATGTTGATTGATGGAAACATAATGTTAGCAGATTAAAAATATGTTTTTTTTAATGTAATTTTGATAAACCTCGCTTTGGAGATTCTGTTCTGTATTCAAGTAGATAATAAAAAATAGCTTCGCTAAGACTTTATCAAGGTGGCCACCGAAACCACTTGTCTGAAAGGGAATTTGATTTGCCTGTTCTTACATAAATATAGGCACATTGACCTGATTAAAAGACAACAACAACAACAAACATGCGGAAAAACAGCAGAACACACAAATACTTCTGGCTGGTTTGATGAGGACAATATTCGCCAAGCGCCATCTTAGTTTTATAGGTCGCATGTTATTAAATGGATTTACGTGATAATTAATGTGTACATAATTGTTTAATTTTTACACTTCAAAAGAGCATTTAACACACACCATGGTTCTAAGAAGAGTGACACAGGGAAACTTTCCCAAGATGCCTTGTGCAAATCAGTTTTGCAATTCACTGGATTCAAATTCTAACCCATTTGCTTCACAAGTCAGGAAATTCAAATCCTTCCACTTCTGGTGAGCGATTTGCTTGTGTTGTGTTGGACGCAGAGAAGATTTTACTAGCACAGCTTGAACAGCAACAAGACTGTGACTTTCAAAACCCATCAAAAATGCCCAGAGAAGTGCATTATAATATAAAGATTTTGCTAATGTGAGCACATTAGACTTTCTCAGAATTCAGAACATTTAATCTGGAAGAAGAACTATTAAAGAGACCTGATTAGTAAGATTTCTTTCCTAAAGCTTAAAACTCACCCTGACAAAGTACCACCAAGACCTCCCCACACTCTTTGCAAGTGGTTCATGCACCAATGCATCTTAAAAAACTATTTTTTAAGTGTATCATCCTGTCAGAATTACCCATCAGCCCTTTCACTAGAAGATCCAATGGAAACATCTTGAACCAATTCGAGCACTTGGCACGTTTACAACTCTCTGCTACTTTCTTAGACAAATATTAAGCCTTATTATGCACTAAACTGGATTGATACCGATGAGTGACTGTTAACGGGGAAACCGTGGGGCTTCATTTGATTAAGATTAACACGTCGTTCTTTAAATAACCGTGCACTGAAATGCTTTGACAAAAGTTAAACGAATAAAAAAGTGTGTGAAAAGAAGAGGCGACCAGAAACACAAAACGTCAAAGAATAGATATCGGAAGCATATATCAGGGACTCACTCTTTATATGTCAGAGTTGTTCATACTTTTGAAATTTTACTGAAATCATTTGATGATTGATTTCACTTAATCAAGACCTGAGGTATTTAGAGGCTTTGATGTTTTAAAATTGACTAAACAATATAGATTATTGTTATAACATATAAAATATTTATTGATTTCAGCCCTAATGTCTATATTAAATGGTCATTGCTGATAGATTGGGAGATATGACTGATTATTTACACTCTGACATCTTTAACATCGTCAGATGTTAAGCGACTTTGCAATTTTAGTCAAATCACAAGCTTTTCCTTGGGTCAGTGATGAGACATTTACCAATTACCATTTAAAACATTTTTGAGTGAAAATACATGCAAAATAAATATCTAATTTGGCAACTAAACTCTATCATTCACCTTGTTTCACTGTAAAATATGACTATTGCGATTAACTTAAATTTTGCGTTTTTTTTGTCGCGATAACGCAAATAAAGTTGACTAAACTTAAAATGAAAGCAGCATGAACACTTGCTTTTTAAGTAGAAACAACAATATATATTCTTCTAATATTGAATTTTAAGTTGTGATAACTATTTGCAAGTCATTTTTTTTACAGTGTTGTGACATTAGCATAAAAAAATTAAAAAATCAATATCATTTGGCCATTAAAGTACACTCTAAAAAAAAAGGTTCTTCAGGGGTTCTTTGCGGTGGTCATGGTGCTATATAGCACCACTAAGCCCAGTTTGGTTCTTCAGCGGTTCTTCAGTGGTTCTCTGGGGTGGTTAACATGCTCTATGGCACCTCTTATGGTTCTACGTAGCACCATATGAAAAGATAAGTGCTATATGGCACTTAAAGTGGTTCCCCTATGATTACAAGCCAATGAACCACTTTTAGTGCTATTTAGCACCATTTTTTTTAGAGTGTAGATATCAGGTGCCCAGGGGAAAAAAAAAACTATTTAGTAAAAGAGGAGAAAGAGACCAATAATAAGTCATGGCAACTTGTGTTTTCACATTACTTTAACTCAAATATAGTCAAAATATATCAAATATGAAATATAATTACAGCTATGAGATCCAACTTTTTAATATAGTACAGCCAATTTGATTGCACTTAAAATTAAGGCAGCAACTAAACTAAAGTTAAAATCGGTGGACATCTTTTACAGAGTTATTAATCAGAAATCAACTTTAAAATTACTAACACAACCTTTTTTTTTTCTTCGCAATAAGAATATGATCCGGAACGTGCATGAAGAAGGTAAAGTGGTATTTTTTTTTACTTTAAATATACATAGAAATAAATAATTTCTCTTCCTCCGCTAAAACACATTGTTTAGCAACAATTTACAGAGGTGAACTTTTCTCACGTATCACAATTGAGTCGTGTTACACCCCACTACATGTGTTTGGCCTCTCATACCTGCTAGAGCACTATGGGTAACAGTATCATCCATTAGAGAAAGACGAGAGCAGAAACAGGAGATGTGTGAGGATAGGGGTCTTCCGGGACAGATGCCCCATACATTAACCATGCACTTGATGTTCCAGTCACAACTAACTAAACTCTGTGTGAAGTGGTTTCAGTGATGCAAGTAACCAACAAATGAACTACACGGAGTTGAAGAATCGCACCTGATGATGTAATTTAGCGCTGCACTGGTCTGCATCTATGGAGTTCAAGTACGTTAAAGACAGCCTTATTGTGAACTACTGTACTACTGAACTACGAGAACGTTAATAGCCATCAGTCCGCATTATTTAAAGGCTCCCTTAAAAAATGTAAGTGATTTAGTTTTTAGTATGAATATGTCAGCCTTAAGGTTATGAATAAGCTGGTGTGTTCCAAAACAACAACAAAATTCGCATTTAGGAGATATATTCATTCAAAACTTGGATTGCAGATTTTTATGACATCTCCGTGGATTTCTCATCACATCTTCTGTCCACTCAAATGCTCTCTAGAACCTAAAGCTCCGCCCCCTATGCTATAAATACCACCTGGTCTAAGCGACCATTGACAAGTCACAGAGCAGTATGGGTTGGAGATGTGGAGATGCTCAAACGGTCAAGTTTTATTCCATTTTTTCAACTCTACGAGTGCGTTGGTTGAGAATGAATGGGCAAGAATTTATTCACGCCTCTACTATTGAATCCAACGCATCATCAGCGCTCGGATTCACTTCCATGGTCTGTGAGGTAAACTAAACACTACATTACCCATGATGCTGTACAAAACTCCACCAATCAGTCAAAACAAGCAACACGCCAAAAGCTCCGCCCACTCCCACGAAGCACAGCGAATGTAATAGCCTCTCTCAAAATACTGAAATGTTTGTACATATCCATATTTTGCTAAAACATTTTTATACATATCAACTTTTGTAATAAATGAGTAATTCTAGATTTCTCCAATCGTTTTTAATTTGATTGTCATTCACAATGCTTCATGGGATCGTAGTTCTTTCTCTCACTAAAGCCGTTAAGTTCACAGTCTTTGTCTTTTTGTCCGATTTTCAAATCGTCTTTTGCTTCAAATCAAAGTTTGTATAGTGTTGTGATTTCAACTCATGGTTCTCCTTAATAAAGACGATTTTAAAAGGAATGAAGAAAAAAATACCAGTATTCTTCATTAAATTGCAGTGCTGGTTTGTATTTTCACATCACGAAGGTTAGATCTTGCGGATTTATAAATGAACTGCTCGCTTTGAAATTTTCTGACATTTGTTACAACATTACAATGCTCAAGATAACTTTCGTTAACTCTACAATAGCCTCTACAACCAGCTGATTACTCTCCATAGAAATATACAGAGCTACCATTAAAAACAGAAACATAATTTTAAAGATGGCTGCGCTTGTTTCTCTGGTGCATAAGGTCTAGAAGCACTACAGTCGACAAATTAACCATTAAAGGGAGATCTCTGACATGAAGCCAGAAGATTGATAAATAATGACTGGATAACTGTGTATTATCCTACTTATTAAACAACTACTTGCCAAGTATACATATAAACGCACAGAAATATTGATCTAAGACTAGATAGATTATCTTAAAGCTTCTGCTAGCAAAAAAAAAGTCCATTACAACACAAAGCAATCAATCTATCAACAAGATGAACACACAATTAAGTTTAGAAATCATTATACAAAAACATTTAAATGACAACTAAGTTATCCATCAAGTATTCAATGTAAACTATTTTTCAAGTCAGCAAAAACCATTAACATTTTCAGTAGTTATACATGTAATAATATATAAACTTTAACTGAAATCAAATAAAATAAACACATTTTAACATTTCTCATTTAAGTTAACTTGATGTACTAAAATAAACTGAAATACAAATTATTACAACTAAATAGTATTTCAAAAAGATCTAATAAAAATGACAAAATATCAATTAAATATCAGCTAAAACATATATCAATGATATAACACTGCTATTGTGTTTTGTCGATTCTAGATTTTACTTGAAGCAAGAAAAGTGTCTTTATATTCAAATTTATATACTTGTTATGCATAACTATATAAGCTAACTTGACAATTAAAATAACTTATAATCAAATAACATTTATTTACTGTATAATAGCTATACATATCACACGCTGTAATAACATCAGCATCATACTGGTTATCAGACATAAAAAAAAAATAATATCATATATAAAACAATATCAGCCAATTTTTACATCAGTGCATCTATATTCACTACCGTGATCATTTTAAGAGTCAACATACAGAAAATGTGTTTGATGCATGTGAAAACTAATATATTTACCATTCTGACATTTAAAATGTTAAATTATAGCTAAAGCATTAATAAATGCTCAGATTGTAATTGTTATTCAAAGAGAAAGCAATCGAAACTGCACCCACTCCATTTCACAATGTTTGCCGTCCTTCTGGACACAGAGGAAACCAGTTCTGTGAGACAGATCATCTTAACCCAAACACAGCAACATAATGGACATTTCAATCGAGTCAATACATGTCCAGACATTCTCACAGCAGATTCATTCATCAGAGAGAAGAAACCCCCCAGACAGAGATGATTTACACCCACCGTTCATTCAGGACGACTCTCTCCCTCTGCTGGGTTCACACACGACCTGCTTACAGAGGTTTCTCCACACACCCGTATTCAACACATCATCAAAACGGACACTCCCTATGGATCTAACAATGAATTTCCTTTTCTTTTCCAGACTTTTGAAATGGCTTTTCATAAATAATTTTAGAGAGATTGCATTCACAACACGCTATGGTCGATTTAGGCCTGGAAATCACAATTTTAACATTTCCAATATTTCCAAAAACATTGATAATAAGAATCAGCAAGTTCTGCAAACTTTAACAATATCACATGCACTATTTTATTTTTAATTATAAAGTCAATTTGGTCTAATTTGAAACATTAATATGTTTTAATTGACACTAATTTAGCCATGTTAGATGCGCTCTACACTACGACACCTGCCCATCTGAAAGATTGCAGAAACACATGAAATTAAATCTTTGAGACTTTTGAGAAAAACAAGAGATCAGATTTCTGACTTCTGGACAGTTTGTGGTCTTACTGCTTATTGGAGTCCAACAGAGCCAAACACAAACAAATGATAAGCTAATTCTGGTTTGAATGTGTACATTTTGATAAATGAATTGCTTTTGTTCTTAGACCGAACAAAAGTAATGTTTTGACAAAATGTCTGTCATTTTGTGCATAATCAGGGTGGAATCACAGTGTAAATAGACTCATACAACTACTTTTAGAGCACGAATGTCAGTTTGCTTATAACCAGATAAAAATATTATCAAGTGATACTTCAATCAGAACAATTCTTATCACATTTTGTGAATGACTTAACACTTTTTCTCCTTTGTCAAATCAACCTCTTAATATATGTGGTTCAGATAACATAATATTTTGAGTTAATGTTGATGCAAATCCCCTTCATTGCATCAACTCAATTTCTTTCATTTCAATGAACATAACATTTAAAAATTACTCACTGTAAGGTAAACCACCGATAATTTGACAGTGATGTTCAAACTCTAAGCTTATGAAAACCCATATGTTGATCTCAAGAACATCAAGAACTTTTTTCAACCTCCAAAGAACGGCTATAACCACTAAAATAAAGACAATTATGAGAGTTTAAACACATGTTTGAAGCATAAACTTCAGTAAATCCTTACAAACATGCAGTTTCTCAACTGTCGTGCATCCAAACACACACACATACACAGGTAGAGGAACTAAGGTGGGACACACCCTCAAAACACCGTTTAGAAGAACACAATTACGCCTTAAAAGTGTATTTAAAAACTCAAAAATGACTTACCGATATCAACTCGACGTGTGTGAATCCTCTGAAGCTGTTTGGTGTGTTTTATTGCTCCATGTTCGCTCCGTGTCAGTGTGTATGAGCTGCTGTGCTGTGTGTGTATGTATGTGTCCTCAATCAAACTGGAAAAACTGGTCGGACGAGGAGAAGCTTTACTCCTACAAACCCATTCTACACACACTAGGATGATGGAAGGAGGCTTCCTTTCTTTTCTTTTTTTTCTCCCCCTTTCCTTTTTGAACCGACACACTCCAAGACTGCAACTCATTCCTCGGCGATCACGTGATCGCGCAGGTAAGCAAGGTGTGACTCATTTTACTGTCAAATTATGCGGGGAAATTTCTCCTTTTGCTGTAGTCATTTTTTTCTGTGTCCTGGTATCGATAGATATATCACATAAATATAGATTTATCACATAAATAGATAATATCACAGAAATAAAATAATAATTCCAATGCCTGTACTACTTACTTATAGATAATCATTTCTAATCAGTTTTAAAATCTTCCCAACTTTGGGAGGGTGTAAAACCTGTATAGATATAAATGAAATGTAAAGGTAAAATGTGGCTGTTTTGATCTGACACGTTTATAGATGAGAAAATATTATTATTTGAATAACCTAATATAATTTCTAATTAGTGTAAATTAAAATGTTTGTTCTCAACTTTGGGAGGGTGTAAAAACCTGAATAAATGTAAATCTATCGCCCTCTACTGAGAGAAAAAAAAGTATTATGTGTTTTAGTCCTGACGGATTTAGCGGGCATGATGGGTCTACATTTTTATTTTTATTTTAACTATTTACTGTGTATTTTCTGTGGTATCGTTAGATATATCACATAAATAGAGAGTCATCACATAAATAGATAATATCACAAAAGGTAAAGGTAAATATGGCTGTTTTGATCTAAATACACGTTTATAGATGAGATTGAGAAAATATTATAGTTATTTGAATAACCTAATATAATTTCTAATTAGTTTTAATTTAATTCTTTATTGTGTATTTTTCAAGTCAATGGATATTAACATTTCATCGATGATAGTATTCGCAGATAAGACGTAAGATAGACTATCACGTGACACTGTTACTTTTCTCAACGCTGGTCTGGCTGATTCCATCAGGTGTTATTTACTTATATAACATCTTAATTTTAATATCTTTGAGATTAATATATCTCAACTATTATAAGTTTTGTTGTGCAAATTCCTACAATAAGATAAAAACCGCCCTGAAACTGTATATAATCAGACATTCTCTGATAAAATGCAGCTCATTGAAGGATTCTGCTTTCTGAACCATCGAAACCGCGCGCCCTCTGGAGCCTGTCTCACGCGAAACTGTGCAATTAACGGTACAAACTTTTTTTTTTTACCTCACTTATTTTTTATGGATTTTAATCTTTACGTTGTTTAAACTGTATGTAAAATACCAATATACAGAAAACAACCAGGAAACAGCATTTCTATAGGCGGCCTAACGTATTTCGATCTATGTAAATATGTAAGTTTCTGTACTCTCAAAGACAATTTTGGAGCTTTGCGTAACATTAAGTCAGGTCTTTAGTGTTTATGAGTCTATTTAATAAATTCTGATATAACAATATTGGGTAAAGCTTTTGATTGATCGTCCAGGGGGATGGGCAGGAGTCATTAAGATGTATTAATGATTAAAATCCATTTATTCAAGAAAAATGTGAAGTCAACAAGTTGTGAAGAAAATGCAGTATCCACATTTCATCAAAAGCAAGAGATGCAAATAATTTGAAAATTCAAAGTATTCCCGCTCCTATTTTCTTATGACAAAATATACATTTTATGAATGTTACAGTTATATATAGCCTATAAATAAAAAGAAAATTTAATAATGTGCATATATTATTAAAAAAACTGCATAATCAGAACTGTTTTTGTATTTTAGCCTATTTACCATAAACAATTGTTTTAATAAAAATGATAAAGTTAGAGAACATGTTGAAAAACGTATCCCATATTTTATTTTTCTCCAGGCAGGCACTCTTTAATATGACCTCCAAAACTCTGAACATGAATTATCAAACATTTTAAATATATACGAATATCACTGAAGACATCCACTAGTCGTGCAAAAGAACAGAAAATCATTATCTAATAAACGAGACACATGGGTTATGTAGTTTTTTATTTTATTTTTGTGTTAATACAATAAATATACAAAACTCAAACTACTCAACATGCGACTAAGGGAGCGAGACAGGAGTGCATTTGTACAGTACAATGAAATTCAGGACGACAGGCCACCATTCCTTTAGTAATAGAAAATATACAAATATCCCTCGAGTCTGTTTTAAATAATGTCAGAGTAGCAGTAGTACAACACGTGATGGGTTTTCTTCGATTCGTCTCACGTATCAGTGTTTCAACTAAGTTAGCTAACATCACTAATTTAAAAAAGACAGCTTAAAGCCACGATCCATTGCATCACACACAAGAGGTCACGTCGCTCCCAACAGATTCTTGTGGTTTTTTTCCGGTTTTTAATGAAAGCATTTCAAAACAAACCAAAAGAGAGGAACATTCAGGTGCCATTTGTTGAAATGTATTTATAAAAGGAAGAACGACTTGCAGTAACTCGCACATACTCAGAGAACCGTACACGAGTGAAATAAAGAATCAAATATGACACACACTCAATAAGATAACAAAATAAGGGACATATTAAGAAGGGAAAAAAAGGAATAGTTCACCCGTGAGCCATTTTCGGTGGACTATTCCTTCATAAGTTATAAATTATTAAGCAAAATGTGTCGGACTTCAAACCAAGGCGGATGCAAACTCAATACTGAAAACAGGTGATGAACATACAGTTTGTTCACACACACACTCACACACACACACACACACACACACACACACACAGAGAGAGTGTTGCTGAAAGGTTAAGATCAAGATTCATTTCCATCTTGATGCATTTCCCATAATCGCAAAACTTGGCTGTCTCTTGGTGACAGTAACCAAGGCTACAAGGTTCAATAAAAAAAAGGAGAGGAAAACAAACTCTACGCAGACAAATGACGGCATGATTCAGAACAACGATTAGGGATCCAACCTCGGGACGGCCCAGCGCGGCACAGTCTTACACACATCTGCAGGATAAATGTGACGTGTCGTTAGCGAGATGCGGTTTGGGGGCGAGATTTTTAAAAGTGTTTTCCAGTTTATCCCAATGCATGTTAGAGGAGAGGTGATGCTCCTCGGCCCGGCAAGCTTCCCATGCATGTGCAGGAACGTATCCTGAGTGGTTCACGCTTTTAAGAATTAGTTTCCATTCCAAAACAACTCTATTAGAAAGAAAAAGAAACCAGAAAGCCTCAGAATCATTCATATGGTTAAAATCAGTCAATACTTTATGTCATCATACAGGTTTGCTTATATATATATATTTATATATTTACAGGTGAAGAGACCCTCTGAGTTGCGTGTGGAGCGTTTACGGTCACATCTGATGGGCGTCTTCGTGTACTGATGGCTCATTTGCAGGATAGTTGGGAGAATCTCGCTAAGAAAAGGTCATATTAGCCCAAAATCCAAAGTTAAGCCAAAAAAAAAGTTCACATTATTTCCGCGACAATTATGCAAAACTGTTTTTTTTTAAATGGGTATTTAAATGCTTAATTGTCGCCTTAAATGGACTTAATTTTCTTTTAATTTTGCGATTAATTGTGACCTGGACTTGCATGACTGTGTGAGCGCTCATTTTACGACGGTAAGAGAGACCTGCTAGGGCATAATCATTCTTTTTTTTTTCCTTGGATCCCATAAAAGGACATTTGATGACATCACTTCCTGTTGTTTAACGCACAAACAGAACACCCGACAGTGATGTGAACATATAAAGTGACTCTTTAGGCTGTTTACACACACTTGAGAGCAGACAGGCGCTCCACACATACACACACACACTCCAGCTAAAGAACAGGAGGGGAGGGGCTGTGGGCGGGGCCTCAGTCAGTCACAGGAGTGCATTAAGTCAATGAGAGTGGGTGTGGTCTTGAGCAGCCAGTTAGAGCTGACGAATGGCTGTAAGGACATTAGGAGGAATAAGGAGGGCGGGGTCAGAGTATCACGGATGGTCTCGAAGTTCTCTGAACCAATCAGATCTGCTCTTTGAAGGCTCCCCGGGCTGCAGAGGAGGCGGCGTTAGCGGCGGCGGTCTGCACCGTCTTGTTGGCCATGACGCCGGTGGCGAACTCCTGCTGCGCCTTCTCGAAACTGGCGCCGGTGGTTCGGTACATCGCGTGGACCTGCAAATAAACACACAGACGGATGATTCTACTGTACATGACTACTTATATATGTAGGAACTTAAAACAACTAACCTGGTAAATAACAGGAAAAATGAAGGACTAAACTGGAAACCCAATTATAAATCCTTTAATCTGAAATATTTATAATGTGGTTATGGTTTAGTGTTATGTTTAGTGTTATCTTTATACTATTATAGTATTTATATATCAATTATATTTTCAGGTTTCATTTTAATTTGCATATCAATTTAACATTTTAATTAGATTTTATTTTTGTTCTTCAGAGTTCATTTTAATTTAACATTTTGAATTAGTTCAAATAAATAAATAACTATATATATATATTCAGTTTTCATTTTAATTTGTATTTTAATAAAAAAAATTAAATGGCTTTTATTTTTATATTTTTTGTATCTTTATTTTATTTATTTAGTTTAAGTTTTAGCGATTTTTATATATATTTTTTTTATTTCAATTTAACTTACATTTATTTTATTTCAGTCTTAGTTTTAGCAATGTTAGTACTTCAACTCAAAATTATTTTATTTCAGTTTAATTCAGTTTAACAATAACAATGTTATGGTTCATGTCCAAGTGGGTGCATTTGAGGTGAAGCAAATAGTATGTTAATACGATATGAGTTAAGTGTGTAAGGTGAATCACCTTTTTAAACATGATGAGAGACATGACAGCCGACGCAGTGAAGAGGGCGGCAATCAGGATCATGATGATGCCGACGGGAATACTCGTGTTCAGACAGGTCAGCGCAGAGATCCAGCCACTACAAACACACACACCATCAGTCATCTTATCACATAGTTTATGATGTAACAATGTAAAGATAGTACAAGAGTCTGCCTGAAATTATAATATAGATACATTTGTGCCAAAGGCAAATTTCCCTTTATGGGGGTCATTTTGTTTTTTACTCAAATAAAAATCAGCACACTTCATCTAAACAAATTAAATGACATAAATTAGCAATGTGAAGAATTATGATTTTTACCTAAAAATTATAATTTAAATGTAATCCACAAAATACAATATACACTTATGAGCCATTTTTTAAAATAATTATTCAGTCACTCTGTTTGATTAGGTTTTTATCCATTTACTGTTTGAAGTTGTAAAATTATAATACTTTTTCAGAGCAGAGAGATAATATATGTATAAACATACACTCTACGTGTGTGTGTGTGTGTGTGTGTGTGTGTGTGTGTGTGTGTGTGTGTGTGTGTGTTCTCACCTGGCTCCCCAACCTGTAATGCCAATGGCTTGCAGCACATGGACACCAAACTGGCAGATATAGACGAAGAAGAACACAAAGAACCTAAAAGAGCTGTCACTCCTTCAGAGAGAAAGAAAGAGAAAACGGTTATAATCAACTCTCCACAAAGGTACAGTGTGTGTGTGTGTGTGTGTGTGTGTACCTGAACGCTCCATACAGGGGTCTGTACCAGCAGACAAATGAACAGGGTGTAAACAGCATAAACCAAAGCATAGCCAGACCAAAATCCACTCCTCTCGACGCATCTACACAGAACCACGACAAACAGCCAAATATATTTGCAAACAGCGTCCCCGTGTGGACTGCAAGAGAGTGACATGAGAGAAGAGACCATGTGTTATATTTATAGAACATAATGTGGTGGGAAAAACTCACTATAAAGCTCTGCTTGCACAAATTATTTTTAATATAACCGATGATTGTATTTGACTGAAAGAAAAACGTCATATACACCTATAGGAAGGCTTGAGGGCGAGTGCATTATGGGATAGCTTTCACTTGTGGGTGAACCCATTAATGCTTTAAATAAAATAAAACCTTGAACATTTATCATTTGTATGAATGTTTTTATCCAAGAACCTGTTAATAATTAAAGTGGTCTGAACATTCAGCATCTCTGTTATGTTAACAGAATCATTACAAACCCTCTTCAGAGTCGCCCAGAAGTTGCTCCATTAATAGTAGAGTTCAAAACCAGACTGTTTAATCATTTATATAATCTAAAGCAGAGCCAGAGTGTATTCATAACCCCTCATTCACAGGGAATCGACTGCACATCAAAGCATTTTACACCAATACCAATCACACACACACACACTAAAGTTATTTGTAACAACAGGTTCAAACAGCAGCATGACCATCGGAAAATGTGGATCGTATACCTCAAGAGATCAAACTTAACATTTATCTAGCTATTTTATTTTGTATGTATTTTATATGAGAGAAAACTGATAAGATTATTGGTAACACTTAAGCTTGTGGTAATTTATTCAGCAAGGATGCATTAAAACGATTACAAGTGACACTAAAGACATTAATATGGTTTTCTTTTTTAACTTTCTATTCATCAGAGAATCCTTAAAATGGAGTAATAATGCTGAAAATTCAGCTTTGATCACAGAAATAAATTATATTTCAACATACATTAACATAGAAACATTTTAAACAGTAATATATTTCAATTTTACAGTTTATACTGTATTTTGGATCAAATAAATGCAGTCTTGGTGAGCAGAAAAAACTCTTACCGACACCAAACTTTTGAATGCAAGTGTATATAACACTGCTCATGGTTCATGTTAGCTAATACTAACAAATCTGACCTTATTGTAAAGTGTCATCAGATTATTTGTTACAAATTATGTCACTTTGTGGTGATCACAGCTATAAAGATTGATTCATTATTTTTTAATAGAAAATATGCAGAATATAATTGCCTTTACAGCTGCTGCTAATTTTTTATTTTTAATTATAAACATAATAGGAGCGCAATTATTTCCTATTCATTGTAAATGCTTTCAAATGGAGTCACAGAGTCCGTCTCTACAACTGCAGTTTTGGTGTGGAATTTGGCAGTGTTGTTTTACCAGAGAGTGAGAAAATACCTTACAGTTCGTTCACCACATTTAGTGCACAAATAACTCCGGTCTCTCTGTCTCTGCCCAATTCCCTCCCAAATTCCTACACAACAAGGTCAGGACAAATTTAAAGTCCAGTCTGATGATACTAGTCACATGATACCTCAAATCACATGATACATCCCTTGCATGTCTAATACCATGTGACTGATCTTATCCATTATGAAACTCATCAAATAGCAGTCAATTACCTCAACAGTTTCTCTGGGAGGCACAAACAGTCCTGAAGTCTATAAAGTTCTTTTCTTTATCTTTAAACCCTTTACACTATAATTACATACACCTATAAACTTCCCAAACAGAGCAGATGTGTACTCGACATCACAATTAAACATATGTGAGTCAGTTAAAATCATCTTATTGTACACTTCTGTAGTACTTATTTCATCAGTTTAAGGAATAGTTCGCTTTAAAGTCAATTTTTGATATGTTTTAGCTTACCTCAAGGGCATCCAAGATGTAGGTGTCTTTGTTTCCACAGTATTTTCAATTTTGATATTTTTCGGTCAAACCGTTCTTGTCTGTCAGTCATATAATGGAGGTCTATGGTCACCACCTCAAAGAGCATGCACAGAGAAGTCCAAATTAAACATGATTTAATGACTCGTAAATGTAAGTACACACTGATGGCCTAAGACACGAAACGAGCAGTTTGTGTGAGAAAACGAACAGTATGTATATCGTTTTTACCTCTTGTAACCACAGCCACGTCCAAGTGATCTGACGGCACAGGCACTTCATAAAGCGGCGGAAGTGATCTCTCGCACGGTTGCGGGAAAAAAAATTAATGTTGGCTGTTGATATATCGAAATCGTCTTCCATTGTGATTTCCTGTATATCTAAATACGTTTAGATCTTCACAGTGAAGGGAAACACTTCTGAAATCTCTGTGTAAACAATGAGTGACGTACACGTGCGAGAGATCACTTCCGGCGCATGCGCAGACCGAAGCGCCCGCACCCTCTGATCACTTGGACGTGGCTGTGGTTACAAGAGGTAAAAACGATATAAATACTGTTCGTTTTCTCACACAAACTGCTCGTTTCGTGTCTTAGGTCATCAATGTGTACTTACATTTAAGAGTCATTCAATTATGTTTAATTTGGACTTCTCTGTGCATGCTCTTTGAGGTGGTGACCATAGACTTCCACTATATGACTGACAGACAAAATATCAAAATTGAAAATACTGTGGAAACAAAGACACCTACACCTTGGATGCCCTTGAGGTAAGCTAAAATATACCAAAAATTAAATTCAAAGTGAACTATCCCTTTAATGAATATTTTCCACCTTTTGCCTGAGCTATATAATTAAACAGGCTTTTTTTGTTACTGTACCATTAAGACTCCTACTTGGCCTCTGTTGTCTAGCCTTCATAGATAGTATGTTTGGTCTCATTTTGGCAGCTGTTTTTTGGACTGCTGGCATTATGGGATTGGCCGAGTGATACTCACACATCCAGAGATAGTACATGATCTTGACGGTTTTCTGGAACTCCACGGGTATGTCCACCGAAATGTCATGATAGAAACACTGACCCACAGGAAACTTCTCTGGAAGAGGCGGCCAGTTGTTTTTCCTCCCTTGGAAACAAGAAAAAGCTATTTAAAATCAAAAGGAGGAGGTAGATGATGCAACATGAGCACGATGACAAAATGTGGTTAACTCGGGTACAGATGCAACAGAACGGTGATGTAAATTATTAATCTGCTGACTTCTATGCAATTTTGGTCAGAATAAGCCACAATCTAGTTCAGTTCTCTTGCTTCTGTTGTTCCAGATCAAAATAGAAAATGAGGGAAAAGGACTGCATTCACAACATTAGTTATAACACCAAACCTAAAGACACAAAACAATGCTGTGAGCTGCGCTAAATGTGCTCGTTGTATGTCCGTACACACATATGATGATAATTTTATCCACTGAGAATTGAGCTTGTGTAGAGCTTGTTAAATGTGTTAAGGAGTCAAAACAGCACCAGGAATTCCTCCACTACACACACAAAGAAAGAGCTGATGTACCAAACGAACAGTGATGGATAATGGAGCTCCTGTAGTGAGTATGTTTGAGCATTCTGTCCTTTTTAGGGTTGCATCTTGTGACATCACATCCTGTTTTTGGTTCTTTTAGATGTCTTTGGTCTGTGTTGCACTCATATTTCAGTCAGACCACCCCAGACTTGGTTTGGAAGTGGACCGAGACCTGTATTTTCAGGGGTCTAGGACGGTGTGCACCAGGGTTCAGATGGAAGTGTTCACATATATTCAAATGAAGCGCACTAATAGAGAAATTGCACTAGAGTTGGTTTTACCCAGATTAAACCTGCCATGTGTGAACACGCACCGAGTCAGATTTTAAGCTGAATTCTGAATATATATAAATTTAACCTGCCCCATATGTTGCTTAAAATAGAATTGTGATGGCAAAGCTGAATTTGCAGCTGATTAAACATTTGAGTAACACTTAAAGCCTTTATGTATTATGCATTTTTGTAAAAAACACATTACTGTAATTATGCCTACTAGTAATGCACCTTTAAATGCACTGTATGATCATGAACAATTTTAACCACAGTTATTATACATTAGCATACTTATCTACTAATTCAAGTATAGTATGATGTATTAAAACATAAATAACCAATTTCAGATGCAGCAAAGTATCTGCTAATATTACAATGCATTTTAACTTTGGTTACAATTATTTATATGAATAAATATAATGCATTGTAATGTACATTAGGAATACCTTTACAACGCATTAAACAAAGGCGGTGTTACCAACATTTCTGATTATTGTCAATGCTGGAAACAAATATTTTTGGGGGAACCGTGATGCTTTTTTTCAGGATTCTTCAACGAATATAATGTTCAGAAGAACCGCATTAATTTGAAATGAAAATCTTTTGTAACATTATAAATTTCTTTAATGTCACTTTTGATCAAATAAATATTTCTGATCAAATCTTACTTGATTAGTGTATCTACATGAGCTTTTTTGAGAAATTTTAATATGCACACAAGCACACATTAATATATGTATGTATATATATATATATATATATATATATATATACACACATATATATTTATATATACACATGTATACATACATATATATACACACACACACATATATATATATACACACACACATATATACATACATATACATACACACACATATATATATATATATATATATATATATGGTAGTTATTATGTACAGTAATGTGATCTACCCCCCACTTTCATTTCTTTTAATTCAATGAAAGTTTAAATTTTTGTTAATTTTTTTAGAGAAATATCAAAAGTATAAATAATGCTGATTTTTTTTTACCGTCATTTTTTTTATCATATTTACCAGGGGTGCCATTAATTCTGACCACAACTTTATATCATGTTGCTTCACATGTCAGTAACTTCCTGTCTGAGCAGTTTCTGAGCAGGATAATCTGAACAGCATGGACCAGGCTTGACGCGAGGCTCATAACTCACCTCCTGACGCGTTGAGAGTTTGCATCTCTCTCTCCCTGCGGTCCAGCTCAGCTGCTTTTCTCTCCAGCTCCTCCTGTCTCCTCAATAACTCTGCCTGGGCTCGTGCCTGATCCTACATGCACAAAGACAAAGGAGGTTAGAAAGACAAAACACAAACACTGCTCATAGGCACAGCAGAACATAACTTCAGGACAGTTATCATCACAACACAACAGAATCCAAAGGCATTTTCTCAGACTGTTTACAGCTGTCAGAACCAATCACAAACACATCAGATTCAGACCCGTGAGGGAAGACAACGGAAGTCTTCTCCTTTTGATTCATGGTATATCTTCATTACACACTGTACATTTCAATATGTCAACTCGTACCATAACCGATTACAGTGGTACAGCTGACCTCAAACAAAGTGTGTAAAGCTACAACAACATTCAAGTTTCACCAAGGCTGCATTTATTTAATAAAAATACAGTAAAAACAGTTATATTGTGAAATATTATTACAAGTTAAAATAACTGTTTTATTTACATTATCATACTTGAATATATATATATATATATATATATATATATATATATATATTTAAAATGTAATTTATTCCTGTGATCAAAGCTGAATTTTTAACATCACTACTTCAGAAATCATTCTAATATGCTGATTTGCTGCTCAAAATTAATAAAGATTTTAATAATTGCTTGATTATTACTTGAAAATATAGTAAAAACAGTTATATTGTCTTTACTGTATTTTTTTTTTACTGTATACAGTTTTACTGTATTGTTTTTACTATATTATTACTTGAAAATACAGTAAAAACAGTTATATTGTGAAATATTATTACAAGTTAAAATAACCTAACCGTTTTATTTAAATGATCATACTTGAATATATATATATATATATATATATATATATATATATATATATATATATATATTAGGGCTGTGCAAAAATTAATTGCAATAAATCGCATCCAAAATAAAAGTCTATGTTTACATAATATATTTGTGTGTGCTGTATATAATTATTTTGTATATATGCATAAACACACATGCATGTATATATTTAAGAAAATGTGTTATTCATATAAAAATATTTATATAATATAGATTATGTGTATAATATATATATACAGAATTTAAGAGCAAATAATTCTTAAATATATACATGCGTGCATAGGTATTTATATATAAAAAATAATTATATACAGCACACACAAATATATTATGTAAACACAGACTTTTATTTTGGATGCGATTAATCGCAACTAACTTTTGCACAGCCCTAGTATATATATATATATATATATATATATATATATATATATATATATAAAATGTAATTTATTCCTGTGATCAAAGCTGAATTTTCAGCATCACTACTTCAGAAATCATTCTAATATGCTGATTTGCTGCTCAAAATTAATAAAGATTTGAATAAATGCAATGTTTAATTAATTGTAAAATAAGTAGTTTCATGCCATTGTTTTATTTTATTTTAATATTTCATATAAAATAAATTAATTTTATATCAATACAGGTATTTAATGCACATCTTTTCAGGACAGTAACACAATATAACATCACGTTTACTATTATCATCAGAAACAGTACATCAGATTACCAAACAAAATCACCAGTCACAATACAAAAAAACGTAGCATCAGGAAGACAGGAAATCATCGAATCCAAGCGATGAAGTTGAAATGTTTTGATCAGCCACTCATCTTAATGATTATTTTAGAGTCGACACCGCTGGTGAGATATACTTAAAATATACTGTACATCCGGACTAAACATTTCAAGCTTCTACTTCCATAACCAGAACTGTATGTGGTGTAAATATTGTGTGGTATGAGAGAGTATAATCTTTGCACTCTATACTGTTGTTTAGCAAATACACACAGTGAAGTTTGAAAATGGGTTTTTATAACAATTTTCAAAATCCCTAAACCTTCGGCATGTAAAGTCTGTGCTGAAGTGACTGAAACAGTCAGGTAAGCTTTAACCAAATATAAAGTCCCAACCACACATGGGCCTTGAAGCTGCAACACATTCTGCAATCATTTACAGCAGCGTCCCAGATTATAATTCGAAGAATCACCCTGAGCCAATCTGTTGCATACTGTGCTTGTTTCTGGGTCATTTTAAGGGTTCAGAAATCCCCAGCTTTCCCTGAAGGCAGCATCATGTGACATGCCTGGTTTAATCAAGCCAGTGGGCAACAAGTTCTTTAACAAGCCTTCTGTTGTCACCCTGAGGCTGAACTAGTCTTCGCTGCGAACTGCACACTAAAGACTACAGCGACAGAAACTGAGACGAATAACAGCAAGTTCTGATTCGCCCTGGATCACCTTGTTGTGTCCTCCTAACTCAAAGCATCTGACGTCACGACACAGAGCGGGAGCTAGTGAGTCATCTGACGCACACCCATAGTGTGTCCGCGTGTCCATATGTCTAGAGCGTGGCATCCCTTCTCCCGCAGGCGTGCTGAATTATACAGCATAACTTGACTCGTGAGCAGACCGGCTCCGAGCTCTTGCCTGCTGGAAGCTTCTGTTGACCTACTGAGCATTTGGGTGAACATTTCTGTGAAATCAAGAAGGATTTGATGCTGAATACCCTCTGATAACGAGGTTTGTATCAGGGATTCTGCTTCACATGGAGCCAAAACTGGGTTTAAGGTTTTAGAGGACTTCAGAGAGTCCATCAACCTTCCCAGACAATGATGAATGAAATTGAATACTCAACTTTAATGCAGTCAATTACAGTATAAAATAATTTAGGCTTGTCTCAGTGTGTATAAATGAACAGGAAACATGATTAAAGTACTACACTTACAATAGATGACTTCCATAATATAACAAGGCTACGATCAACTGAGATGAATCACGAAATGGCTTTTGAGTGAGATCATCACATTACAAAGACTGCATTTTAATTAAATACATGCGCTGCGTGTTTCAGAGTAAAGTGTGGCACTTTTTTATACGTGAGTAGCTCATGATCCACCATTGTTCACAGTCGAGTCACTTATAATGTGCAAAACAAGCAGTGCAAACCAGGAACTGGGTAAATAAAAAACTTAGCAATAACAACGCTTTCCGTATAGCCTTAACCTTAACACTGTTCACTGTTTCTCACCTGAGAACATTAGTGCCATCTCAAACGGGTGATTTAGACAACCTTTATAATAGGGCTGTCAACTTTAGTCGTTTAGTCGACTAATTGGTCGATGCCGTCTTGGTCGACTGACATTCTTATTGGTCGACCAGTCGCATTTTTTTTTTTTTTTTTTACTAATAGACAGAATTTTTCAATGATTTATTCCTTTATAAGCAGTTATTTATTATTGTATTCTAAATATAATTAGCCTATGTTTTGTCCCAAACTTTAAAATGCTTTAATTTAGGCTATTTTTGTAACTGCGCCACAGTTTAGCGCACACACATAACACACTCGGGAACGCGCCTGTGGCCGCCGGCTGCGCTGCTGCTTTGCGCTCGGTAAGGGATGCTGTATTCATTCAGTTGGAATGCTGTTTGTTTTGGCTTTGGTCGACAAAATGTCCAGGAAATCTAAATCTTTTGTCTGGCTGCATTTTAAAACAAAGACGACAAGACTGTGGAGGGAGGCGACCGCGTTGCTCCATTATGAGCGCGCAAGTCGCGCACCTACATTTGAAAATCAACTTGAGCGCGCAAAAGACGTGAGCAGCCCTTTTAACATGCTGACTCAATAGATTGTGTTTTCTTAATATGTTTTCGTTTTTATTTGTAGGCTACACTTGATGCATTTGAAAATAGCCTAAACAATGCAACAAAACGAAAATAAACTTATACGTGGTCCTACAGCCTATTATTAGGATTGTTTTTTAAGCTATTTGGGTTTTTGTGTTGTTTTAAAACGCCTCTATCATCAGGACGAAAGTTAACCCATAGCTTTGAAAGTGAAGAAGAATATAAAGCCTGAATAAACGAGAGGTTTTGTTGGGATTTTTCATTATGTGGAAGATAGCAGTTAAATTTTTTGCAGCGTGTGGTGTGGTCAGGTGCGCGATTGTGACTTACTATAGACCTAGGACAGAGCTCTTCACTTTTTGCAGTTAAAAAAATCACTTAATTTTCAAAGAATTGTATTATTATTAGAGTTTTATTTATTTGTGATGTTTTTTCGTTGTTGTTTTCAATAAATGCTCAATGACAATTGTTTAAAAAAATGTTTAATCAAAACATCACGGTTTTTTTTTTTTTTTCCGACTAATCGTTGCTCAGGACAGGACTTTGGTCTACTAACGATTTCTTTGGTTGACTACAGCCCTACTTTATAAGAATGCAAGCTTCACATTTCTACTTTGAATCCCATTTGGCTGCAATTCTTCCATTTTATGTGTATTAAATTAATGAAATAGAAAATAAAATGAGGTGTATGTACCTGTGTCTGCTGAGGCTGAGTGTAAGCTGGCGGTTCTTCAGTGGGTTTCATGATGGCCGGCTGTGTGTTGGTTGTGGGCGGGACTGATTTAGGGGCGGAGCCTGGAGGAACCTATAATGCCACAAAATCAAATGTGAGACAAAACACCACACAATTTCATTTTAATCACAACACACACAATATCAACATCTTTTCCTTTCATTCATAAATCCAGACTGTCTGAATGTGTTAGCCGGTGTTTTGAATGGATGATTCAGAAATCAAGCAATGCATGTGCACAATTAAAGAAAGGGAAATAAAATGGAATATAAAAACCAACTGACGGGTTTGGGCTGTGAGTGTGGGCTGTTCTGGGCAGCGAGCCCTACGCTGGTACAGCTTCACTAGTTATACCACACCATGAATTATGTTTTTGTTGGTACTGTATGCTTGTTTGTTTCCTTCCTATTTCTCTCTCTTTCGGTTTCTGGTTCTGTTTAGAAAAAAAATATACCACTCATACACTTTAGAAATCAGCATGATGAAAGAAATGAACAGTCACATTCTCTGTGCCGACTCACTGTTTGATTTCTCACAAATGAAGATAACATTCTGGCTCTTTATCAGTACTTATAAGTATTTTAATTCTGAATGCATGGCGCATCGCAGAGCTAGTGTTATTTAGAATAAGAATTTGTGGTTAAGAGTATATAAACGATTATTTTTATTTAGAAAACGGACGATGGTTTAGCTAGATAATGCCCTTATTCCTCGGCTGGGATCCTGTAGAGTTTTAGAAGCTGCACTGAAACTGAAATTTGGACCTTCAACCAGTTGGACCCCATTGAAGTTCACTATATGGAGAAACATCCTGGAATGTTTTCCGCAAAAACCTTAATTTCTTTTCGACTGAAGAAGGAAAGACGGGAACATCTTGGATGACGTGGGGGTGAGTAAATTATCAGGAAATTTTAATTCTGAAGCGAACAAATCCTTTAATGCCTTATTCAGCATGACCAAATTCTACCTCCCTTAATCCTACCAATTACCTAAACTTAAAGGAATAGTTCATTTAAAAAAAAAAAAAACTTTTGCTGATAATTAAATGAGCGATCGTTTCGCTTGATAAGACCCTTATTCATCGTCTGAAATCGTTTAAAGACCTTGGAACAGTTTGCAGTTTGCACTGAAAGTGTCTTTTGGACCCCATTGAAGTCCATTATATGGTGAAAAATCCTGAAATGTTTTCATCAAAAACCTTATTTTCTTTTCGACTGAAGAAAGAATGAAATGGACATCTTGGATGACATGGGGGTGAGTAAATTATCAGCAAAAGTTTTTTTAAAAGCGAACTACTCCTTTAATGACCATCTTTCTAAAAAAAAAAAAAAAATGAATAAACAGTAATTAGGCAAAAGTCGTAATCGATAGTTTGTAAAAACTGAGAATTCGACCCTAATCTAGAGCGTGGCCATATTTTCTTGTAAAATGTATTCCAATCATTTTATTTACAAAATCCTATTTTTCTAGTGTCTGACATGGATAATGAACATAATGAGGTGACAACACAGTAGCCTTATACTGTTTGAAATCTATAAATATAGAAGTATATACTGTATGTAAAAAAAGTTCTCAAACACAGATGGCCGGACAGTGTTTTGGCAGATGGTAACTTTGACCTGTTCTAATTTTGACCGTCCTCAGAAAACTTCCACACCTGTTCATTTTGTACACAATAAATTATGCCGATTTTACAGCAAGTGTCAGTTTGTGTTTGGGCGTCTCACCGGCTTGGAGTCTGTGAAAGGGTTGTACTCCTCCAGGCCTCCAGGTGGGACAGTCCGTGTTACTTGTGTCACTGATGGGTCCTGCAGAGAACACAGAAGAAACACCCTGTAAATATTTGTCTGTTCAAAATGAATTTTTACTAGGATATTTTTTACACAATGTGCACACACTTGTAAAGGTTTGTTTTGTTGATTTTTACTAGCAAACTTTAAATCTGATTGTCTGACTTTATGCATCTTTTGTTTTCTAGATGCTCTGATGATTGTTTCTACTTCATAAGCGCTGCTACTTTGTAAACATGACTTTGTTTCCAGACAGACTGACAAAATAAAAGAGAATTCGGCCAATCAGATCAATGCTTACTAGATTGAGAAAGCACTTTCCTGTTGTGCATGCAGAAAACGTCAAGTGCACGGACTGTGGGCGGTCTACGTGTTTGTCGTCTGAAGGCTTTGTGAGACTACAAGTTATGTATGAAGAGTTCAGATGCAAAAGCCTCTAAATGCCATTTGAAATTTTCTTAAAAAATGATCAATTTTATCAAGCTTGTATATTTAAGTTCCGTAATTTCACTTGAATGACAATTAATAGGTAATCTTCATTGCCATTTAAGTGAAATTACTGAAATTAAATATAAAAGCTTGATAAAAATGGTCATTTTAGAAGAAAATTTCAAATGGCATTTAGAGGCTTTTGCATCTGAACTCTTCGTATCTTCTTGCATATTATTTATGCAAGTGCTCAGAGCTCTTGTAGACCAAAACAAATGTGTGTCTTGTGATCGCTCTTAGCAAATAAAGTGCTTTCAGATGTTTGGTAAGGCTTTATGAACTGAACATTTATTTCAATGGAAACCACAGTTGTTTGGTTCATCTTATTTACACACATTAGCTGCAGAGTAAAAGGCCTTCACAGCAAGACCATTTGCTGAAACTCATTATTTTGATGACATCACACAACATATATGACCACCCACATAAACACGACTCAACTCTGCATCTACAGCAAACAGCTTAACTGCTGCTGTTAAACAAGCATTAAACTGGCACTAAACAAACTCAAAGTTTTCCGGCGTCACATGCTTACTGATAAGAGCACGGGTATCTTGCCTAATGTCACACAGATGTTGGAGGACTCGGAGAACTAATCCTGACGCCCAGTGCTGAGTCTGCATCAGATTAAAGCTCACAACAACAGAGAGAAAGCAAACACATGTCACGCTTCACCAAGGAAATACTACACATTCTGTCCTGGGTTTCTATATCCCAGAACATCAGGAACATCAGACGGAACCTGTAATTTTCCCCTGCTTGATTCCAGTAATTTACGCAGAGCAAAAACTATAAATAGATGAGTGGGAGAGATCAACCCTGGTTCAGAACGAAGATTACGAGAGTCGACCAATATTTCCCCTCTATGACCGATATACCAATTATTTTTTTAAATATCTGACAACCAATTTCCAGAATTTAAAATAGTTTTAATTATTCTTTTATGCTTTAACCATTAGACTGCAACACTACAAAACAAATTTATCATTATTATTCATAATTTTGTGATTATTATTATTATTATTATTAAATCAACAGCAATAATAATACATAAAATAATTCTGGAATTAATAATGATGATAATTATTATTATTATTAATCAATATTTCAAATAATTTCAAGCTATCTGACTTTGTTTTATTTCTGCTTTTATTATTGCTATTATCGTCAACATTATTACTATCAACATAAAAATAATGAAAACAATATTGCAGAACTATTAACAACAATAAATAAAAATAATTAAAACAAATCAGCACATTATTAATAATAAAAACAACAAAACTGTCTGATAATAAATATGCAGAATATACTGCAACAATAAAAACATAGGCCTATGTATTATTTAACCCCTTAACTGTCACCATCCCAGTACCAGGACGCCCAATTTTACTTTACTATATTTCTATTAAATCCTAATGTAATTATGACAAATTATATATTGTTGGAAAGGTCTAAGACTTCTAAATAAATATTCCAGCCTTCAACTTTCAATTTTTGTGATATCAACTTCAAATTTGGAACATAACTTGGTTAGATTTATGGCTTTGATTTTATAGTATTTTTAGAGTAACAAAATATATTTTATATAAAATAAAAAATATATAGGGCATTATTTAAACTTCCATAACTTTTTCATACTTTCATTTTTTGAAGCGTTTTCACTCCAGCAATAATTTGATGAGTGTTTTCTCTACACTGTAAAAATGAATATCCTTTATCTAATCAATAAAATTGAGGCAACAGATTACAAGCAGTATTATTTATTAAATTGAACAAATTAGAGTTGAGTAATAGTTAATCAAATTAATATTCTAATTAACTATAATTTGTACAATTTAATTAATAATATTGCGTGTAATATGTTGCCACAATTTTATTGATTAGATAAAGCATATTATTTTTTTAAGTGTAAAACAAGACCAAACCTGGGTATATATTCCAATTTATTGGCCCTCGTGTTGTTTCAAAGATGTGTGAAGAACACTAAAGATGTTATTTTGAAAAATGTTGGAAACCAAATTGATTTTCTTTAAATATCTTCAGCAGAACAAAGAAACTAATGCAGGTTTGAAAGAACTTGAGGATGAGTAAGAGATGACTACATTTTTATTTCTTTTTTGGGGTGAACTATCCCTTGTGATGAATGATGCATTACTCAGCCTGGCAAATGTTAAATCATCATTGGAATAAAAATGCTAAATAAGTTAAATAACTGGGCGCTGCTCACTGGTAGTATACTACTGTTTCAAACATTTCTCCTTGCATAATATTGCGTCACATACTACTTTTTAAATTGGCAAGTTCTGTGTATAAAGTACACTAGCAATAATTGCAAACATAGCAGAGAAGAGACCTTATTAAACTCCTGTGTTTCTCTATAGAGATAGTTGACAATTCCCTCACTGACTCCAAATAATGTTAACTGCAATACCACACACACACACACACATACACACACACAGACTAAAACGGGTCCCTTGTTTCCATAGCAGCCCCAGCTTGCAGCGCTCAGGTCCTGAGGCGGATCCGTTTCATACGGCTGGTGACGACTGTCAGGACTCCAGAGCCATGAATATTTCAGTCAGTGTAATGATGAATGTTTAATGGGATAGTCCCGCACACAAATACACATTTGTTGTGGCAGGAAGACACTGAATCTGTATTCATAAAAACACTGTGAGACAGTGATGTATGATGTCACACTTTATGATCACCTGACATGAGACGCATGTTCCCCACTTGTGACTGTCTCAAAACCTAATGCCAAGAAAGCATTCAGACACACACAGGAATATTACCTAAGCAGCACACGAACACTTTGCATACTTAAGATGTATTATATACACTCTAAAAAATGCTGGGTTGTTTTAACACAATTTTGGGCAAAATGTGGACAAACCCAGCCATTGGGTTACATTTTTAAATTACATTTTTAACCCAATGGCTGGGTTTGTCCATATTTTACCCAAAATTGGGTTAAAACAACCCAGCATTTTTTAGAGTGTAGTTTTAAAATAAATTATAAAAGCACAAATATATAAATACTAGGCTATAACATAAAAATTAAAGGTTAAATAACAAATGTATTTTAAATAAATGCACCTAACAGAAAAGTAATGCATAATTAAGCGAATGCATATGTCAAAGGGGTTTTGGTATCATCATTTTGTAATTGTTCTATGTATCCATGACCTAATAATGGTGTAGTTTATCTTAGTTTAAGCATATTCACTACAAATACTAAGTTAGTGCATCACAAAATAATGCAAATTGGGACGAAGCCAAAGTTAGGTTTAAACCACTTCTTTTGTTGACTGTATAACACATCAGTCTGTTGATGGTGCTTAACCTGTAAGCCAAACTATAGAAATGAATGTCTATGCTCAAGCCCGGGTCTGACCTCCTTCAGTGCCACGCTCCGTCAGGACTAGAGGATTTCAGGACATATGCGGAGGCTCCACACGCACAGCAATCAAGTATTCACTCGAATGAAAGCTTATTTTAGACAGTAACACGATTAGCGTTGAATATAGCTGAGATGAAAACTGTGCAAATCAGATTAATGCAAACATAACTGCAGCAAACATTCCTGAGCACAAGCAGAACGAACACAAGTGTTGTGACACCACTGAGGTTTATGTGGAGAACATGGTCTAAACTAGTGTTGTCACGGTACCAAAATTTCAGTATTCGGTACCAATACCAGTAAAAATTCACGGTTCTCGGTACCAATTTCGGTACCAAAGCTTAGTTTAAATTTACATATATTTAAGTGTTTATCACGGTTACAAGTATGGAAACTGTACATTTGCATTATAAACACTTTAGAAAAAGATTAGATAAAATGACCTAAAATAAACAATAGTATGCACTAACACATTTTTAAAGTTGTTTGTAAAGTTTTAATCAGTTAACATTTATTTAATGCACAATGAATGAAGTGAACAAACATGAACAACCAAGTGTTTGTATTAAATAACATTTACAAACATTAATTAATGTAGTAAAAATACATTGTTCACTCAATGTGTTGATGTGAACTAAGTAATGTTGATGAATGGTATCTTATTGTAGCATTACCAAACTATACAGGAGATAAAACATGTTTTATTTGACTTGACTGTACTTTTATTTAATCTAAAACTGCATTCATATTTAATTTTAAAAAGGCTTTTTAAACCTGCTGAGTTATAAAGGCAAGAATACGCCTAGAACTGGCACTGACATTAAATGACATAGGGATGCGTCGATACTAATACCAGTAGTACTCTGGTGTCGGGTGGATACTACTGTGCTCATGTACTCGTAAAACTACCCCGAAAGCACTTTAGAGGCTGTTCACATATCGCGCGTGTTTTTTATTATATTTTTGAGCGTGCTTATTCTTTCCAAAGCGCTTGCTCTTACGCGGCGTCTGTCGTTGCTATGCAACGAGTTTTTATTATGAGCGCGCTTGCCTCGCGCCTATATTTGAAATTGCGAATTTGCATGTAATCGGCCTCTTATGGCAACGTGACATTAGCCTAATCCAAAATATTTCCATATGTGGCTCTTTCCTCCTTTCGTGTCAACAAGTGGATTCAGAGAGAGAGCATATCAGCGTTATGAAGAGGACGCAACTGTGCACCTTTCAGACAGCGCGTCTAGAACTGGATTAACCAGGTACTCGGTACCTAGAAAAGCTGGTACCGTAACATTTTTTTTTTTTTAGTACCGACTTGGTACCGAAGTACCGAGTTTTTTGACAACACTAGTCTAAACAATGGTTTATTGGTGTTGTAAAGGCCATCTGAACACTCAGCGTATTGAGAATGTTCACATTTAAAGTCAAATGTTGTTTTGAAAAGGACAGATAAATGAAAGCAGGTTTGTTTGGGTTAAAAGGGTTAAAAGGTTAGTTCACCCAAAAATGAAAATTCTATCAGTATTTCCTCTCCCTCATGTTGTTCCAACCCCGTAAGACCTTCGTTCATTTCGAAACTTGCCGGCCTCGAAAAGTTATTTAAGACATCGTTAAAATGGTCCAAGTGACTTCTGTGGCTCAATCTAAACTTTATCAAGTGACGTGAATACTTTTTGTGCGCAAAAACAAACAAAAATAACGATTTTGTCAACTATTCACTTCCTTATCTATGGGCCTCTAGTCAGTTAACGTAGTGTGATAGCGTAGAGCTACGTCACACGTAGGCTCACTATTGGCCGACGCTGGTCATGTGTGTGATGCGTGTGACGTACAAAAACAGAAGCTTACGTTATTAAACTAGTAACCTGACTCGAGGTAGAGAGAGAAGTAAATGAATAGTTGAAATAAAGTCGTTATTTTTTAGGGCTGTCAACTTTAGTCGATTAATCGGTCGATGCCGTCTTGGTCGACTGACATTCTTATTGGTCGACCAGTTGCATTTTTTTTAACCAATAGAAAGAAATTTTCAATGATTTACTGCTTGATATTTATTCCTTTATAAGCAGTTATATATTACTGTATTCTACATATAATTAACCTATGTTTTATGATCTATGACCTAGGACAGAGCTACTCACTTTGCAGTTAAAAAAAAAATCACTTAATTTGGAAAGAATTGTATTATTATTATAGTTTTATGTATTTTTTATTTTTTTCGTTGTTGTTTTATAAATGCTCAATGACAATTGTTAAAAAAAGTTCAATCAAAACATTTCGTCTTTTTTTTTTTTGGTTGACTAATGCGCAGGACAAGACTTTGGTCGACTAAGGATTTCTTTTGTTGACTACAGCCCTATTATTTTTGTTGTTTTTTGCGCACAAAAAGTATTCTCGTCGTTTGATAAAGTTAAAGATTGAGCCACTGTAGTCACTTGGACTATTTTAACGATGTCTATAATAACTTTTCGAGACCGGCAAGTTTCAATCCCTCAAGAACCCTATGGACTAGTATGCAGGAGTGATCCAGCTCTCAGATTTCATCAAAAATATCTTAATTTGTGTTCCGAAGATGAACGAAAGTCTTACGGGGTTGAAACAACATGAGGGAGAGTAAATACTGACAGAATTTTCATTTTTGAGTGAACTAACCCTTTAAGTAAGTAGGAGAAAATAAGTAAAGCCCCTTTTAAAACAGTGTTTAGTAGTAAAGTAGTAATTACCATGGCATGAAAGATTAAATGATTATTAAAAATGATTAATAAAGATGATTAATAAAGATAAGGATGATAAGATATGCAGATTAGTATGCAGTTTACTCCTTTCTACAGGTTATGATGCTGAGATACAAGGGCTCTGGACCAAAACTAGTGAGCTGCCTACCTGTCCTGATCATTATATAATCCATCTATATATACACACATACACACAGGTTTCTGAGTGGAAGCTGATGAAAAACTCATTCAGTGAAACCATCTCCAAGTCCCGTGACAATACATTCCCCCGCTGATGATGACGGGAGTGACTTAGAGAGAAACTAAAATAAAACAACGGTTCTTGGCCACCGCCGCTCCCTTAACAAACACTGTGAATGAAGGCAGGCAAAAACACACACACACACACAGTGACAGTGGCTCACTCTAATAGGTTCCCCTGCATCTGCAGAGCGGGCCAGATCTCCAGAAACATCCATCTAATCAGATCATTAGTTTTCTCTCTCTCTTCTCGTGTTCTCATTACGATGAGTGAAAGACAGAATCAGACAGACTGCATTTGGACAGTGTAGTTCCTTACTGCTGCACACACACACACACACACACACACAGCTGGCCAGTTTTAGGAGTTCGACAGTTGATGCATTATGAAATCACTGTAATAGGGTAAAATCTGCTCCGTCAGAGCCACATGCATGCATGCCTTCAGTCAATCATACACACGCACGCACACACACATACACACCGTGCACCAGTTCTGCAACATCCTGCAGCACGCCTACTTGTTGATGAAGCTGCATCATTTCAGACATTTCAGCACAATGTGAGACTCCTTTCTACCAGGATCTTATCCAGGATAAAGACTATTTACTCTGCGGTTTCATTTAAACTGCCTTTACAGTGACAAATGTTTAACTTAATTATTAACAAACAGCAAACTCGGGCGAAGAAAGCTTCACTCTCCTTAAAGTGTCTATTCATTTACATACCAAGGAGAGCTAAGGTGGAAGTTTTGATCAAATTCCCATCTTTTTCTTACACAAAGCTGTTGTAGATAAGTGGATAAATGTACGTGTAAATCTGACAGACACCGGATCATTGTCTGTGTTTCAGCGTAAACAAACTAGATGGAGGAGTACATTGTTCATTAACTTATTATTGACAAACTATAACGAGACTGTTATTAGCTATACTAATAACAAGAATAACCATTTGTATTTTGTTGTCATTCGTATTATTATTATTAGGCCTATCGTCAGTATTTTATGTCAATGTCCTAAGAAAATGAAACGCTGACGAATGACGATGTCATTTTCAAATGCTCAAACTGTTCAAGAGATTTTGACTCCTTTATAATAAGCATTGTTGAGTCTTGACATAATTTGTGAATAGGTCCATCACCTTGCAATCCAATTTTAATGTGGGCTTTTGTTTGTTTAAAAAACTTGAACGAGTAAGCTAATTTTTATTTTATGCCCATGTTGGTTGAAGTGCCAGCTATATGTGGTGATGATGTGAAACTATGGCAGTGCAATCTGATGATAAAATAATAGCCTAATATTAGTAATAATGATTTAATACATGAATGGGAAAACAAGCCTAATATCATTTTGATTCTCGTCTAAGACATCAGCTATCAGCAATATCTCTGTCGATCCACGATATTATTGTCTATAGGCACAACCCTATTCTGCATCCATTTTAAAGCTTAAAAGACACATTTTTTGTAATGACATATGGATGCATTCTAATAGCTCAAACAGTAAAGCATGGTGCTATAGTAATCGCAAGATCATGGGTTTCGGTTCCCAAGGAATGCATGAACAGATACCTTGAATGCAATTGCAAGTCACTTTAGATTAAACTATCTGCAATCTTCTTCTCAACTTCTCACAGTGGAAACGCAAATAATTGCGTTTGCGTATCGTGCCGAGATGTACCGTACCGCTAGTGGAAACGAGCCAATAGAGGGACAGTCTACATTTGGATTAGCGGCGTGCTCTTGCCTTTACGACAAAATCCATCTTCCAAAATCCAAAAAATAGGGAAGTGGGCTGTCTGTTTATTTAAATAACATTTAAAAATTTTGTGTAGCTTTAAAGAGCCTATATTTAGCTTGATGGTAGACCATCACTCAGAAGACACACTGTGTTGTTATTGTAGCCTATCCTATCTTTATATCCTCCTGAGGCCCAGAATGTTTTTTTCAAAAGTTGTTTTCTTCTTCATGTAATCACATTGTTAAGAGCATAAGAAACAAACGGGAAAAAAATATGATATTTTAATATTCATATGTTATGACCTCTGTAGTGGACACCAGGACTTGATTGTTTAAAAAATAAAAATGACAAGAAATTTATTTAAATTAATAAATTAATTTAAATGTAGTAATTTAAAGAAATTTACTATTCTATTTTGCCTGGAAACGCTTCCAACACTTGCATGTCGCGTGAAATAGGCGTCGGTTCTGTTTCTAGCATGCACACGTTTTTTCCACGCTTGAGACGCGCGTGTCACGCGGGCAGTTAATCTCTAACCTGTTAACATGGGAGCCGGAATAATAACGGACACGCCACCAGACAGTGTGTCGCTGGTCTAAGACATGGTAAAACACCTAAAAACCATCCAGTAAATTCTTTAAAAATGTCCCACTTCATACTTTGCCGGTTTGAAAGGGCATGATGTAGGATAAATAATGACAATGTTAATAAAAAAATGTAATAATGATAAAAAATAAAAATTATATAATAAAATATTATATATTTTATAAAAAAATATTATATACAAGATATAAAAAATAAAATGTACAAAAATTGTAGGACAGGATCAGAATGCGAGCTTGCAGTTGATTGTAAGGGTTTAAGGTCTGTTTACACCTAGTGTTAAGCTGCTTTTTGGTTGATCAGATCACAAGTGGGCTACCCTAAATACTGGTTTAAACAGGGTCTTAAACATTTTGAGCTTGCATTTTGAATGCATTCAAACAGCCACAATAGACCGCCTGCTCTCCGCCTGCTGACCTGATGAGTGAACATTATGGGAAGTGCACTAGAAAGACGGGATTTAAACGTTGTCGGCTGAAGACCCAAGTTTAGTTTGAAGAAGAAATACGTATCAAGCACAAGCTAATGCTCTCCGTGTGTTTCCGTCGTCTCTGGTCACTTTCATTTGTAAATTTTGCGACGCTTATTTTGTACATTAAATCGAAAGATCTGAAAAAAAACATACATTTACCCGCTCATAGACCCTCCCCTCGAAGAAACCAGGACAGAGGTGGTTGAAAGTAGACAAAAGAGAGAGATTAAAACATGAGAATGTGTCTCTCTTGTCTACTTGTGATCTGATCGACCAAACCGCATCTTAATACCAGGTGTGAACAAGGCCAAGTGGATAAATAATTGGAGAAGTCGAACATGTCACCAGAGAGAAGTCGGTGTCGTTTCACCAGAGGATCCAGTTATGAAAATTACAGAGTCAAAAATAAGTTTGAAATAAGTGAATCGTTCACAATTATATCAATAACATGCATTTATAAATAGATGAGTGGATTTTAAAGTCCCCATGTTGCAAAAACATTTTCTCCAGTGTTGTGACGTATTTCCGAGAGAAACGGAATACTAAATGAGGCAAAATAGTGGGCGTGGATTTTTTTCCAACTAGCACTTAATTGGATCTACAAAAGTAGGTGTAACATTAAAGGTATAGCGGAGGATTTTCTTTTTCCGGGTGGGTAGTCTATACTATTGGTCCACCTAAGTGTCAGTCATTCTGGTGATATGTTGGCCGTCGTACGTGCTCATCTCTATGTAGTTTTCACTTTCTGGTGTATTATGTCAGTTACGGTTCAGATTCCTTTGAAAATGACTGAGGGTCGAAAGAGAAAAAATGTATACGAAGTGTATGATAAGAAGAGAAAGGCCGCAGAATATAGAAACAAGACCAGAGTGATTTTGGGTGAATATCACACGCTGGCGTGCGCTAAAAGCACAGGTCGGGTTTCTCACTGATGCCGCAGTCGCGAAGATTCTACTAGACAGGTAAAGTTTGTCATGCTATTTGGAGAAATCCATTTAAAATCACTAGTAAAAGTTAATACAAGCGACTTAGCAATGCTAGCCCTGGCACAAGTCATGCACCGCATAGACACTGTAAACATCTCAATTTGTCTAAAGTAGCCTTTTGACCAAAGGTAAATGGTATCGCGCTGAAATATTCTAAAACCGTGTGTGTTTATTATTACACAAACGCAACAAGCTACTTCTCCATATGCAACTATGTATAAAAATAACGTATTAATACCTACGTATTAACAATGAGACATGTTAGGTTAAGGACCAACGTAATAGCACTGCTCATATGTTGCCATGTAACATAATAGCGATTTGCAAAATAGTTTCCTCAGAACGTATTTCGTGTGATACAAGGGTGCACATATCATGTCTTGAGCCCTCGGTCACTCAATCGATCAGTATAATAAGTAAATAAAACACGGACAGGCATTTGACATGTTGTCTTTTTTATGAATGTTTTTGAGTTCGTTTATAATTTGCAACATAATTGTGCAAGGCGTAATAGGCGTTCCCTCTCGGGAGCAAGAGTGTTGTGTTTGTGCATTTGCATTTTTTTTAAAAACTGGAGAGGGCGGGTCTTCTCTAAATTTCGGAAAGATCCTCCGCTATACCTTTAATTGGAATTATAAAACTATTTTTATTTGCTATTACTGCTGCAATCTTAACCGTTATGGTACTCTCTAAGCCATGAGTGTCACAACCAAAAATGCACCTCGTCGTCATCTCTCCTTTCACACGCTGTCAATGCTCGCAAACACACAGGCTCTACTATCAGTTGGAGGGGCATGGTTACGGATTTAAAGCAGACGACACCTAAACCTTCCTCATCAGGGAAGGTCCTCCAATCCAGAGGGGAGGGGAATTTTAAGATTTTGATTAAAGCTACACAGTGGAACTCTTTTAGTTTATTCTTAGCTAAAAACACTTAGTTCTTTCAAAAATATATGTGCTCATTAATGTATATTTACTTCGTTCAAGTAATAAAGTATTCTCGTGAGTGTATAATAAGCCATTGAAAATACACACAGGTAAGGGGTTCTAATGTCGGTCGCCATGTTGCCCCTCCATCTTGAAAGTACATTAGCCAAAGAGGGACATACCCGTTAATTAAAGCTTCGCCTTTCACGTTTACGAGCAAGTCGTGTAGTGTGAACCGCACAGTTCAGCCCGACGTTTTAAAATCATGTAGTGTGAACAAGGCTTAAGATTAAGCAAACACCTAACAGGTTTCTGTCAATCAAACATGAGGTCTTGAATCAAAAAACAGCAAACTAATCAACATCTACAAGCTCATTTCTAGCAAGATGGACTACATGCACTGAAGACACGAGTCAGAAACAATGCAATCAAGAAGCTACATGAATTATTGAGACATGTGCCGCTACAGTCGGTCTACAGGGCCGCGCTGGTGTCGAGTTACCATGGCAAACCCATGGCAGACTGCATACCATTACTGCTGATTACTTAACAATTTTCCAAGTCTGACCAGATAGAAGAGGTATGCTTTAATAGAAACACTTCAGAGGAGGCAAAACTGTTGCTACTGATGATGTGTGTGTGTGTGTTTGTTTGGTTTCAAGAGGAAGAGAGACACCTGGGTGACCAAAAGAGGTGTAAATGATCATGTCCTGTCAGGCCGAACAAAAGTCACAATCTGCTGTGCATGAATTTGCATTTGTCCCCCTGCACCTCCAAGACGGGTCCGATCCCACCTGTGAGTCTACAACAGCTGTAATGTCAAATAAACAGATTCTCTCCAGAGACTACACGGGAAAGGAAAACAATGGAGGAAAATATCCAGACGGATGGACATTGTGTATTAAAGCCTGTAAAGCCTAACATATGAAATTAACAATAGTCTGATTTTTGTTTTTTTAATGGAACGGTCTATTGAACGTTTCGACAAAATGTAAAAGAAAATCTAAAACAAAGTTTGCATGTGTGTTTCTTCTTGACAAATCTTATTTGATTAATATTTGATGCATTTTAAGTATAAAATATTGAGGTCCAAACTGAGCAAAAATATGCAATTTGATGCAAATACTGATCTTTATATGGCCAAAAAGTAAGAAGAAATTCTGATTTTTTTTAATGTAAATTAATCAGATCTTTATTACAGTACTACTTACATAAAATGCATAAATATCAGTCGTTATTGTATATCTGCCAATAATGTCTTGGTAAGATGATTTGCTTTAGTTTTATGATTAAAGCTCTGTAGTTTTAATACATATAATGCAATGCAATACAACAAAGTATGAGAGATGAAGAAATAAACCTTCCTCAAAAGCCTGATGATCTTATCCGAGACTCACATTTGAACATGATGTTTCTAAAAAATAAAAATGTATGGATTCTCAACATAAACCTAAGCTGCTTCAGTCTCGTAAGTGTCATCTTGAAATTATTACGTGTACTTTATAAAAATCAGTAAAGATTTCACAGCAAAGAGACACATGAACCATGACCTCACGGAGGACAGGACATATTAAAATAACTAGAATTACTTGCTAAAAAAGACTAAACTGTCGATCAGTCAACAGAAGGCATGAAGTAGATTCTGTGCAACAGGTTTTTCAGCAAAGTTTGATCATGTATGTAGGAATGTAACGTTAGACACCTTAGAAATGATTCAACCAAATATGTCACAATAGGCTTGATAGGGTTAACTCATTTCGAAAGTGGTCATTTCTACAAATCACCAGCTTTAATGTATGAAGGTGCACGGACGACAAATGCTTTGTTTGGATCAATGTATCTGTTCAAAATGAAAAATAAAACAGGTTGCAGGGATCTAATTCCCTCAGCTGACCAGATCTGCAAACACACACTGTCATATCACTGATCAAAACAGGGGCGGCCTACATCCATCCAGCCCAAACACACACACACTCATTTATTGACCCTAAACGTCATCATTCATCCACATAAAGACTATAAATGGACCATATACATATCAGACACTGACAGCTTCAATAACAACAGATAATTCACTAGTTAAAAGACACTACAAATAAAATATAAAGCCCAAAACATCCCAAATAATGCCCAAGTTAGAAACCAAACCCAAAATTGAAGTCTCCATCATCTTAACATTATAAATAATACCAAAGCCATGAACAATGAAATGTTGATGTGATGGTCAAATATAATTGCTAGTTTATTAAAAGGCGTTTTTTGGACCGAATAAACACGAAATTGGACTCGATAATTCGAATTAGAAATCCAATAATAATATTAATACATGCAAACAAACAAAACAAAAGACGCTAATAAATACCTTTTTATACAAGTTACCGCTTCTGTCTTTTCACAATGTCAGTATTTAATACTTAATTTTATATTAACGTAATCGAAATGACTGGAACGTGTAACGTTGCTGACTTTATATGTAAAAAAACCACACAAAAAGCTAAACACCGACTCACTGTGATAAAAACAGCACTGCTGTGACGTTACCTGAAACGGGTTGCTGAAGTCCGGGTCCGCGAAGGGGTTGCTATCAAAATCTGACATTTTCCCGGTTGAGTTGATCTGAAATGTTAGACTAAATGAAAGATATTCGGTAAGGAACGCACCAGCAGCTCGAGACTGATCCGCAACCGCAAAATGGCAGAACCGGAAATGACGTCATGCGTCAGCTGCACGTCTCACATCTCCACAATTCAGTATGATCACATATAATTAAAATGTGTTTCTAATTATTATCATCATGATTATTATTATTA
The DNA here is from genome assembly GCA_038021265.1 of Cyprinella venusta. Taxonomy (NCBI): domain Eukaryota; kingdom Metazoa; phylum Chordata; class Actinopteri; order Cypriniformes; family Leuciscidae; genus Cyprinella; species Cyprinella venusta. The sequence goes on along the minus strand of CM075880.1, from coordinate 18,246,357 downwards.
TTATTATTATTATTATTATTATTATTATTATTACTTTTTATGATAATTTAATTGCTTTATACTTAATAGCATAAATTGCATCTTAATTTTGTTCTCCTCTTATTATTATTATTATTAATATTATTAGGCTATTATTATTATTATTTCTTTCGTCTCTATATTTATTTTTTCAAGTCATTAGATAGTCAAAAATGCAGAACAGAAAACGTTAATTTCACAAAATCTTGATATGTCTGCCATCTAGAGTTCATAAATAATCATTACATCTAATATTATTTATCCATCCAAAAATGTCCTGAGCATAATTAGGACTTCATATACGAGATTATAATGGGTTGAATATGAAAATCATGAACAGCTTGTCATTCAAATGGAGAGATTTGTTTGTTTTTTGGGTTTTGTTTGTTTTAACTACAAGATATTCATGGTCTTGCATTATAACATATTCTCCAAGACTTTGCTCTCAGTTCAATTCTGAATAAAGGATATTAATATTTTGGCACTTCTGCTAAACACAGCTGTATCCGTCAAGCTCCAGAATCAGTCCGAGTGACAGGAGTCAACAATGGTTACCATCAAAAATATCTTGTTATTTTTAGACATAGCCTAATTTGTATTCTGTCTTGGCCTTCAGGGTCTCAGCTCCCCTCTAAGTGTTGCTGTCTTCTTTCAGGCACTATCCAGTCTATGCCTGATATATTTTAATGTGTCCATTTAATATCTTCCTATTGGCTTTAAAGAAGGGACCCTATACAAATAATGGTGTATATTTAGGCAAAATACATGCCTTCACATAAATGATTTCAGCTTCATTATGAGGACACGAGTATCATGGCAGAAGGTTCAAAAGGGGAAAAAGTATTTTAACTTTACCAAAAAATGTATCCCCACAAAAAACTGCGTCATTACACACATTGCACCATTTGTGTCAAACCAAGTGCTAAAAAAAAAAAAAAAATCCTCCTGACACTCAATACATTTTTTGGTAGTGGATACATATTTTATGAGAATATCTCTGTTCAGTATCTTTGGAAACCCTTAGTGTGTCTCTGTGAGACCATACAAGCTATATAATAATAAAATAATCATAATTTCACATGCTATAATGGTAAAATATAACTAAAATGTTTTTCATGAATAATAAAAAACAGAATTGTAATATGTTTTTTATGCACCAAACATGATAAATGGCAAAACTGTTTTTTTTTTCTTCTATGTCTCATGATTTTATATCCTTTATAGCAGTGGGACATATATAAACATTTATTTGACATGAAATTTCTTTTGGTGCCAAAGAAAGAATTGACTTTTCATTCTTTTTTAGTAAAATAAATAGATTTTTCAAGTGAGTCAGTTTAAATTGTTCAATTCAGGATATGACTATAATCTACAATGATGAAATTTTCAACATATTTCAATATCAAGAATAAACAATTTCTTTAAGATTTTCTTATTTATTCTTATTATTTTCTACTATTTATACATTTGGAGAAATATTTTTATTATAATATTTTCGATTGGTTTTAAAGACTTACAAAAAGTGGATACATTAGATAAATAATAATATTAATAATAATAAATTAAATAAAAAATGAAAGTGTTTATATATATATATATATATATATATATATATATATATATATATAAATAAAAATAAAAATAATGGTTTTAACTGAAATTGTTTACAAACATTAACACATTTGTTTAGATGATTTTTATACATAAGAATAATATCAAGGTAACACACACACACACACACAATCAATATAAATTATAAATAATAAAACACACCCACACACATCTTACAACAAACTGAAAATGATTAATAATAATTTTAATACATTTAATAAAAATTTAAAAAGTTACATAAACAACATAAACAAAACGTTGTGAAACGACACAGATAGGCTACAATAGCTACAGACACAGATACACTAGGAAAGCCTCTTCATACATGGATTTACTGCAAATATTTCTTACTATAATTTAGTTTTTTTAGTCTAATAAAGAGATATAATAAGTGAGTTTAATTCAATTTCAAAGTGGGGATAAATACCATTAACAAAGCTCTGCTTTATGAATGAAGAATTTGCCATATAAAATAAAAAACTAACAATAGGCCTATACTCCAAAAGTCAATTTTGATTATCATTATGGTAAAAAAGTATGTTTTATTAAACTGAAAGAGTGTAGCTATAGAAAGAGTGTGACATAGAGTGGAACTCCTCGCAGCGCGCGCTCTATCCAAACGGACTGTTTTGATTCGGTTCACGGAAGTCGCTCATCACTCTGAGTCTGTTTAGCGTTCACTAAACCGGATTAGGACATTGGGATATTGATGTGCTGTTGATTTCGACAGTCCACCAGAATGCGGTTGACGTGTTGGCTGGTGTTCGCGGGCTGTTGCTCCCTCACGGCGGGGATAGAGCCGATCAGCACCAGCATCGCAGTCGGGATGGCCGCCGCGCTCACCGGGTTTCTGGCCAGTTACCAGAACGTGCTCTATTACTTCCACGAGTGCTGCAGACCGGAGTGGATCTCGTTCAACAAAACAGGTTTGAACGGGGGGAGATTTTGACACTTGTTGTTGGAGGCTATTGGACCCTATGGATGTATGTGCGTATGATTCCAGTGTTGCAATATATGGGTCATATGATAACCTAAAAAGCCACTTTTCTCTTATATTAAAATGAATTAAATGCACTTGTAACTTTATTTACATTAATAAATTCCCTACACCTGAATACCAAACAAATAGATAGCTAGGACCTGTAGAAAGTATTAATTAATACAGCCTCTTGTATTGATATTTTGCTACTTCCTGATAGCGTTTTAAATCAACATAAAAATGCAATGCACCGGACACTGCTATCATATAGGCTATAATTTTGCATAATCTGGAAATATGCAACCATGTGGTCTATTATTATTATTATAGCAACAATTCTTGTATTGGTGCTGCTGATGATGTAGTTAGCCTATATTTGTTCCAAATCGATTTAAATGCAAATCATATTAATGAATGATTTTGTAAGTCACTTTGGATAAAAGATTGATTGCTTGCTGAATGATTAAATGTAAATGTAGTGATAAGATATGATTCGCCCCGAAATCATAATTTCTGTGGACTGATTTTCACAGGTTTTTTTATCTGCAAGTAGCCTGAGTTCATTTTATTTAACTTGACACTTCTGAAGTGTAATTCACCCAATCTTCGTCTGCATATAAATTATTTTAATATGAGCATCGGCACGTATATACTGGTTGGAAAGTGTTTGGTGGCAAATTCATTGACCAGTGATGATCAAACAATCAACATGCACTATTGAACTGAACGCTGCGCGCATGCGTCATTCGTCGCGCACAATCGTCGTCACTTTTCCTCAAGTAGGAAGTGCGGTCTGTGAGTGATTTGGAGCCTTCGTTTTGTTTTGTTTTGTTTTTCCGTTTCCCATTCAAAGCATCGATGTTTTATGTGGTAAAATGAAAGCTCGGCCATGGACATCTTTACTGCACTGCATCTTGGTCTCAGGGCTGATCGTGGAGGCCATAGAGCCCGTGTCCACATCACTGCTGGTGGGAACTGGAGCTGCTATGCTGGGCAGGAAAATATATCGCTATTTATATGAAACGTGTGATGAGAACTGGGTCAACTTTAATGCAACAGGTGAAAATGTGATCACAATGTATACTATAGTTGGATTTGATCATCCACTGATCATGCATTTGTGCATTATGTCCCGTAAAAGCACCAAAATGCCACTTAATGCTTCTTTCTAACGTTTTATATTGGTTTATTTGATAATAATAATTAAAAAAAAATAAGCCAGATTGTGTTTATTTTTAAATGATCATTGTAAAGAAAGAAACTTATCTTATTACAGACTCTTATCTTATTAAGAAACTCTTGTCTTATTACAGGGTTTGTACAAGGTGCCTAAAGGGCTTGAATTTGACTTTTTTTTTAATTAAAGTCCTGGAAAACCCATTTATATAGTGCTTGAATTATTAAAAGACAATAATGAAATTAGATTTACATTTTTGTCTGTGAAACATCATTTTCATGCAAAATTAACACTGCAGCATGTCTGATATAGATATAAAGACATTCTCATGACTGTGAACATGATATTGCTCATATAAATAAATATCTAACCACAGTCATTGCATACTTTATTTTTACCATTTTGTTTTATTAGTATATTTTATATAATATATAATTTATATTTTATTCAATACATCTGTTAACCTTTCTTAGAATTTGAAAGATGAAGATATTGTTTGATTGTAGTCCTTGAAAACCAAAAAAAGTAGTGCTTGAAAGTCCTGGGATTTCATTTTAGTGTCTGTACAGTTTGTACGAACCCATGATTACTTTCGTAATCTGTTTGATTTGATCAGATCAGCCAACATTCATCAAACAATGAAACTTGTTTTGTTGTCTGATACATGCATTGCTGTATAAAGCATATGGTTGCTGTAAATGTGTCCTCAGGACTGAAGTATGACCTCGACACCAAGCTGTACGGGCAGCACGTTGCAGCTCAGGTCATCCTGAAAGCCGTCACAGGCTTCATGAAGAATGAAAACCCGAAGAAACCTCTGGTTCTGTCCCTCCACGGCTGGACCGGGACTGGGAAGAACTTCGTGAGCCAGCTGATAGCAGAAAATATATATGAGAAAGGGATGTCAAGCAGTTTTGTTCATCTGTTTACAGCAACGGCACACTTTCCTCACGAGGTTCACATCAACACGTACAAGGTAATGTTTATATATATATATATACATGGAAATGACTTTGTATTTCTTTCTGTATTTCCAACAATCAAATGTTTTAAAGTCACATCTGTACAAAATGGATGTTTGCAATTGTTTAGACCCAGTTACAGGAGTGGGTAAAGGGGAACGTTTCCATCTGCCCACGGTCCATGTTCATCTTTGATGAAATGGATAAAATGCATCCCGGGCTGATCGATAGTATAAAGCCTTACCTGGACTTCTACGAAAATCTGAATGGAGTATCGTACAGACAGGCCATCTTCATTTTCCTCAGGTCAGTGTTGTTTTGTGTAAACAGAAAATTTAACAAAAAAAAACTGTATTCAACATTGATAATAATAAGAACTATTATGAATAATTGAGCACCAATAATAATTGAGCAAATTATCATATTAGAATGATTTTTGAAGGATCATGCGATTTTGAAGATTGGTGTAATGTTGCTAAAAATTCAGCTTTGATCACCAACTTAAATAAATTAAAATTTTACAATATATTCAAATATAATCTTCGAAAATATAACTTATTGTATATATATATATATATATATATATTGTAATATATATTTTTGATCAAATAAAAGCAACCTTGGTGAGCAGAAGAGACTTTGAATTTTTTTTTTTTTTTTTTATTATTATTCTAAACTTTTGCCTGGTGTGTATTTGTCCTGAAATGGCATAAAAGGCATTTTTATTTATCAGAGGACCCTTTTACACCCTGTTTTTGTCTTTATAGTAACGCCGGCGGTGAGAATATCGTTCAGGTGGCTCTGGATTTCTGGAGGGACGGGAGAGAGCGAGAGGAGATACAGCTAAAGGATCTAGAGACGGCACTGACACTGTCCGTCTTCAACAACAAAAACAGTACGTCACATGCCTCTTATCTTTCTCACATCTGCTAAAACATGGAGCCAAAAATTCTCTTGACAATCCGATCGTTATGCATTAAACTGAGTGCATTTTAAGTAATTTTGTTTATTAGTTTAACTGTAGTTTGGTGATGATTTGCAATATAATAAAGATTTCACAACAAATGTATCATTATACCCATTATATTTTTTGAATGTTAGCTCTCATGCAGTGTGAAATGTAGCTGTTTGTGAAGGAAAAGTTTTAAAGTGCACAAAAAATGTAGTTATTTTTTAAATATTAACCGCAGGGATGGAAATTAACTTTTTTTGTCCACCGGCCACTGTGGCTGGTGGATTTCAAAATCTACCAGCCACTCAAGCATTTTACCGACGGCTTGACACGGCGTGAGAAATAGGGGGTGTGGCATGAGCAGAGTACACCACAACAGAGTCAGCCATCTGACCAATCAGAGCAGAGTACACCAATCACAACAGCCTGATCCATCTGACCAATCAGAGCAGAGGAGACCAATCACAACAGACTGGACAAAATCAGGAAACTTTAAAATAGCATAATAGAGGCACTGTAAACATTTCCATTTTTGTTCTCTCCATCCACAGGTGGTTTCTGGCACACGAGTTTAATCGATAAGAACCTGGTGGATTTCTTCGTGCCGTTCCTACCTCTGGAGTACAAGCACATCGTTCAATGCGGTTTGTCCGAGATGGTCTCCAAGGGTCACGTCCCGGATAAAGAAGTGGTTGAGATGATGGCCCACGACCTGAACTACTTCCCTAAAGAGGAGCGTGTCTTCTCCATGCAGGGATGCAAGGTCATCCCCAGCCGACTGGACTTCTATGTTTAAACGAGAGGGAACAAAGAAAGACTCAAAAACAACAAACTGGTTATCGTCTGCGTGCTTTTTTCACAGAAATCCCTCCTGTTATTCTGCAATAGAAAGAACTGGAGCAGAATTGCTCCTCAGACATTACAGCTTTACATGATGCCATGCTCTCGAAAGACTGAGATGTTTTTTTATTTAATCAAGTGTTTTATACACTAATGGACTGTTTTATTGATGCCGCATCAGCTGGGTGTTTCTGTTAAAGATGAAGTAGCAGAGGAAGCTTTTTTTAAGACTTTGCACATGGAGCTACAAAAAACACTGGCTATTGGTGATTTTATATGTTGATCTGTATTAATTGTTATCATGAGAGAGAGAGAGAAAAAACTAATTGCCTTTATCTTGAAATATCACATTTATTAATGCCTTTTTAAAAGAAAAACAATGTGTTGGGCTGTTTTGGATAAAGAAGATCATTAGCTAGAAGACAATTGTAGCTTAACCTGGATCTCAATTTGACCTTTGAAACGTGATCATTTGTTTACATCACTGTCAGGATTCAGATTTGTGGTGTCGATTTTAAGTTGCAATTTCTCAAATACTGTAGTGCCACTGGTTCCTCAACAAGGTTTTGTTGAGTAAATCACAGTGCTTGAATGTCTTAAAATATGTTATAGGCACTCGTCATTATTTGATGATCTGGTTTGAACATAATTTCACATTTGGAACGTTTATGAAAATAATTTTTGAGATCCACCAAGATAAAATGAAAAAAAAAAAAAAAAATACTTGAAAGATTCTACATACTGATTTTGATAAAGCTTTATGACCAAAATAGACTCAATTGGTCTTCAGAATTTTATTTTTGTACACGTTGGCAAGTTAATTTCTATATTTTTTTTTTATCATGGACCGCTTAGTGAATTGAATAGGTTGAATTGAATAGGATAGGATGAATTGGATGAATAGGATAGATGAATTGAATAGGTTTTAAAATCCTTAGTCACAGACATTGCTGGAAACGATTAAGTTTTCACTCAAATTCTTGCCAATGTAATACTTCAATGCAGATTTAAAGAAAAAAATCTCATAATCTTAATGATTTTCCATAGCTAAAAATCACAATTTCAAAATTCCTTTGTATTTGTCCAATTGACAGGGTTTCCACAATCTGATGTGCAATTATGTTGGTTTTCTAGTAATTCTGAGACCCACATTATCTAACTCCACCAAGCTTGTCAGTGAAAGGTCCTAAGTCCAATAGGAATATTTTTCCTAAACCTAACCCTCTTTTTTAGACTATCTCCATCAAAACTACAAAGTTCTTTTGGCTGATCATGTTGTTATTTTTCTATAAAATTGTAGGTTTTCCCAGAATGGTCAATTATAAATCCTAAAATATCTGAGATTTAAATTGACGGAATGTTCGCGAATTCAAATTTTAACAGTCAAAACTCCCACACTCATGCTCAAGGCCTTAAGAACACATTTCTTTCTCTTAAATGACTCTGTAAATGATTACTTTGTGGTGTAATGTTTATGGCATCGGAAGGATCAAAATGGCAGACAAGAAGTGACCCAGGATACCACGTAAATACAGGTGTATTACTGTCTGATAACGTCACAGTATCATGGTGCCACCATAAAATAGAACAAAATGAAATATCTGCTCTCTTAAAGGGATAGTTCACCCAAAAATAATTACTCACCCTCATGTCACTCCAAACCCGTAAGACTTTCATTCATCTTCGGAACAAGAAGATCTTTTTGATGAAATTTGAGATTTCTATCCCATCATTGACAGCTACACAACTACCGTTTTGATACATTAAAAAGTTCATAAAGAGGTTGTAAAATTCCATGTGATTTGAGCGGTTTGGTCCAATTTTTCCGAAGAGTTTAAATGATGAAAAGATTGAATTCAAGCTTTTATTCGCATGTAAACATTCATCAACTCACAAATCAGTTGTGGTAAACAGAAGCACAAGCATGTTATGCAACACGTTTGAGCTTCAGCAAGAACCAATGAGGTTCATTCTCGTGTTGAGCTTCAGTGTTTATCTGTGAATAAAAGCCCAAATTCAATCTGTTCATCATATAAAGTGATTGTGTCTCTTCAGAAGATTTGGACTACACCGCTCAGTTCATATGGATTAGTTTTATGGTCTCTATATGAACTTTTTAGAAGCATCAAAGTGGCGAATGTCGATGGCGGGACAGAAAGCTTTCAGATTTCACCGAAAAGATCTTCATTTGAGTTCTGAGGATGAACGAATTTAAGTCTTCAGGTCTTGTGGGTTTGGAACGACATGAAGGTGAGTAATTTATTAATGGCAGAATTTTCATTTTTGTGTGAACTATCCCTTTAACGCAGAATGATTCATGAAAAAATAATAATTGCAAAGAGAAACAGCTGAAAATTTTATTTTTAAAAATAAACAGCACTTTATTTCTGATCCACATGTTTTTGTGCGCACTGGGTCCAGATGAGAAGACAAAACTCTGTCAAGTGTCTGCATCCGGTCTTGTGATTTCAACACTTCCAGTACACTGACACCGACAACATTATCCCACGAAGAGGGATACTCGACTGTACTCGTCCTCGGCTGTACTCGAGAGGCACAGTTCCATATTAAACGCTTCAGGTTTCCATTATACGAGCAACACGGCATTAATGCAGCCATCGTTTTCTGGGTTATTCGTCACCTGGGCATATTTACCTGAAACACATGATCACATTTCATTTTTTACTCTGAAACACACTTTTAAAGGAGCTGTATGTAAGATTGTGGCCAAAACTGGTACTGCAATCAGTTTCAAATTACTGTAGAGCGGTGTATCCCCTCCCCCTGACTCAAGGTTGCCAGATAGGCTGCAGGATCCAACATTTTTTTTTATCCCACAAGTTTGTAGCTGCAGTTGTGGCAACTAGAGCAGAGCTGGCAACCCGAATGCTGCAACACTACTGACTCCGTGATTGGTAGACGGGTTGAGGGTGGAGCATCAGACCAAAACACAACATGCAACTTCACTTTTTAAATGACAATATCCTGGCCAGACTACTGTTGTCAGTAAGTATTTGAAATGAACATGATTTCTTAATGTCTTGTGACAGATCAGGGCCATTTTATGATCATTTGAAATAAATTTCTTACATACAAAGACATTTATGTATTAATTATTGCATACTTTAAGTATTGCATAGACAAAAAATGAAGAGCCAATTAGACTACTGACCCCAGATGACCTTCCCGCCCTGTGTGACCAATCCCAGCTCACTGACGTTGACCTCAATGACCGTTCCCTTGGTGATAACGCCCAGCGTTGTGTATAGCGTGGAAGAGGGGTTCTTCTTCACCCCCAGGATGGGCAAACAGAACGTGGCCTTCAGCTCGGGATGAGTGACGTGTGCCTTCTTAAACCTCAGACCCTGTAGAGATTTACAATCATAACTCTCTTAATATACATAGATATATGTGTGTGTGTGTCTACATGTATGTGTATATTATGTATGCCAAGTTGTTTATTAATTTAAACTTAAGGGACCTTGTAAAGTGTTGACAAATATGTACAAATATCATACATTTGTTGCATTTAGTGTGTAATAAGGCTTCTATTATATAAAATATAAAAACATGTATATTTGACCTTTCTATTATCACAACCCACTCGAGATATTATTTTTTATCTATATAGCCCAGCCCAAGAGTACATATGTGATGTTTTACCATAGGTCTGATGAAGCGCTCATATTTGGGTGGTTTGCGGGTGAAACCGTCTCCCACGAAACAGACTTTGGTCACCATTCTCTTCCAGGCCTTTTTCTGTCTCTTTCCTGTGCGGATGACTTTCAGAACCTCGGTTTCACCCTGGGCTCGGACCTTCGGTAAAGGAACTTCCCATTTTCCCTAAAGAAACACATCAAACATACACTATGCTTAGTAAGGACACAAGATAGGACAAGACCGCATGAAAAAAACGGTTTTACATCCGTGATATAACACACTTCTACGCAAAACAGGATATTAAATTGAACAAAAATTAAATGAATGACGGGACTTGATTTAATCGACTGATAACTGATTGGATTGGGGGAACACACATTCTTACACATTCCTTTGAATATTATCAAAAGATAAAGCTGATGCATTTGCACATGGTTTGTCTTAAAGCATGTATATATAAACAGTAGGGCTGTCAAAACGATTAGTCGCGATTAATCGCATCCAAAATAAAAGTTTGTGTTTACATAATATATGTGGGGGCACTGTGTATAATTATTTTGTATATATATAAAAAACACACATGCATGTATATTTAAGAAAAAAAAATATTTATATATAAAATATTTATATTTATATATAATATAAATTATATATAAATCTATATACAGAATATACATGAAAATATTTCTTAAATATATACAAGCATGTGTGTGTATTTATATATATATAATAATTATACACAGTGCCCCCACATATATTATGTAAACACAAACTTTTATTTTGGATGCGATTAATCGCGATTAATCGTTTTGACAGCCCTAATAAACAGACATATAAACAATATTCAATATCATAAATCTGCAGTCTGATTGGATACTCACAGCCTTCTCTTTCCTCTTCTGTTTGATCATATTGGAGAGGACTTTGGCGCGTGATTGGCCCTCTCTGTCCAGCAGGTATGCTGGCACCGCCCCTTCTGGTGTCTTGTCATCATCCTTCTGTTTGCTCTTCCTCTGCTCGTGCATTTTAATGCTGCAACGCAAATAAATATGCAACAGGTCATCAAACCTCCGTGACATTAAGCCTATATCTTAAGCAAAGTGAAGTTGGTGGGAAGTCTCACGTCTTCTTCATCTGGATCTTCTCAGCGTGTCTCTGTTTGTGGTAGAGCTTGGCTTTGAGGCCGATCATCTTTCTGGCTTTGTGCGAGCGCTCGTGCGCCTCACGGCTTTCCTTCTTTCTCTTTCTCTCGTGGTGGTCCAGACGATAGCCATGCCGCTTGCGGTGTAGCTCGATGTGCTCGTTCTGAGGCTGTAGGCAAACACAGAAAAGTTCAACTACATGAATTCTTGATTTTGTCTGTAGATTGAACTCTTACATTTACACTCATTTGTAATACTGACTATTAAATGTTTTGCCAAATATGAATCTATTCTACACCCATAACTAAACTTACGGAGTCCACTTTCCTCCAGCTATATTGAACATACAGGGATTCAGGGGAATTATATCACTGTATGTAATAAGTATTACGCATTACAAATCATTAAAGTGATACTTCACTTTTTTTTTGGAAATAGGCTCATTTTACTACTACCTCAGAGTTTAACAGTTGAGTTTTACCGTTTTCGAATGTATTCAGCCGATTTTCTGATATTTAGAAGTAAAATCAGTAACCAGACAGTTTCTGGTCTCATTGACTTCCATATTATATTTTTTTCCAACTATCAATGAGACCAGAAACTGTCTGCTTACTGATATTCTTCTAAATATCAAAAAAGCTTCTGAATAGATTCGAAAATGGTAAAACTCAACTGTTTAACTCTGGGGGAGTGGTGAAATGAGCCTATTTCCAAAAAAGGTAGAGTATCCCTTTAAGTGCAACCAAATAGACAGATATAAACACAAAGATAAAATGCAAATCAGCAGACCTCTCCAATGCTGTGACTCACAGGGGTTTGTAATAACAATATCAGATGAATCACAAATATTATAAGCTTTGCCTACATAGTAATGAGCCACAGTTTTTGCATAATGCAACTAAGGTACTATGGAATTACCATAAATAGGAGGAAAAAGATGGCTACACATTAGAAGAACAACCTATGGTTTATCGCATATGGCATACGACATATATAGTATATTGTATGCCACAGGCACACACACTTTAATATATATATATATATATATATATATATATATATATATATATATATATATATATATATATACATACTCACACATACATACACAGAACTGGCCAAAAGTTATAGAATGAGCATATTAGGAATAAATTGTATTTTAAAGTATATTAAAATACAAAAACCATTCATTTAAATTGTAATATTTCACAAAATTGTTTGATAAAATAAATGCAGGCTTGATGAGCATAAGAGACATCTTTTAAAAATATTAAAAATAAAATTATGTAATAGTATGTATACGTGTGTGTAAATAAACACAGTCATAACAAAAAAGAAAACTAGAATTTTCATAACAAAAAACATAGGTTGATCTGTAGTATATATAGTTTGTAGTTATGTATAGTTACATGTATTTATATAATTATTTATTGCGCACAGATATATGACTCATACGAAATATAAACACACACTGCCACATGTCAGCCAGACTCGCACTAAACAAAGACATTTACACACGACAATGGCTACATTTTTCTTCTTACCATGATGTGATCTGTGGTGTTGAAGTGTTTATAGAGCTGTCAGGTGTTGTTTAATTCGCTGTTTGGTGTCTACCTCTGATATTTTGATGGTTTTATTTAAGACTCGAGTTCGCGATGTTCTTCACTCAGAGTCTGTTCTGTAGAGGAAGCCCGTCAGTAAAAAGCCTCCGGTCACTATCAACAGCACTGTCTGCAGTGCAAACCTTCGTCTGTTTTGAGTATTTAATATACATTCTGAAAATAAATATATGAAATATTTGTTTATTAATGTAGGAGTTAATGTCCTTGGTGCAAAGTAGCAAATAATTCAGTCTTTCCAAAGAAACGTTAGGAACCAAATATTGAGTCTTTGTTCTCTCGGGGATCATTATAGACGTGATACACATAGGACAGCATGGCTGATGAACCTCCAGTGAAGAAAATTAAACCAAATCAACCACCAAATAAAGAGGTTTGAACTTATTTTGTGTTTTTCGCATTTATGTGGTTGTTATAAATTTGGAGCTATAAAATTAAATTCGTTACCAAGCTGTTTTGTTTCACATTAGTGATCTAAGACACCAAATACCCTGTTTATGTCAGTTTAATGTCACAGTGTTTGTAATATTTTAATTTGTAGGGTGAGGAGAGATTAAACTGGAGGAAATGGAAGGTACAAAGTAAGTGACAAATTGAAAATATTCTACATTTTTGACATCAAGCTGGAATTCTTATTTCGTGTCAAAAATCTCTCAGAAAGGCACAATACGCATTGATAATAGTCAAAAATAATCAAAAAATGTTTTCATATGTGTTATATTTTGTATATTTGGCCCGTCAAGGCTTTAATGGCTCATATAATATGATGTAGTGAGAATATGGAGCTCTTATTCGAGGAGGATAAAACACTTAAATTATAATCAGAGGCTCAAGATGAGCAAAAATGTGCGATTTTATGCTGATTCTGATATTTATATGGACAAAAAAGAAATTTTAAAGATTTTATTGAAATTCAGTGAAACAGTGTAACATACATACATATTAATATCAGTCATCACTCTATATCTGCCAATAATATCTCTTAGTAAAATGAGTTTTTAATGCTTAGTTTTATGATCAAAGCTCTATAGTTTTAAAACATATACTGCAATGTAATACAATGCTCATTGAGAGATGAACAAATAAACCTTCCTCTAAAAGCCTGATGATCATATTTGATACATTTGATTTCTTTTCATAAATTAGGTCTGGATACTCCAGTAAACTAAGTTGATTCAGTCCAGTAAGTGTTCATCTTGAAATATCAATGATCTTGTTTACATTTATAAAAAGATTTCTCAATAAAACCACACGTGAGGACGTTTTTACAACTATACTAAAAGACTTGCTTTTACTTGCTAAAAGTCTAAACTATCAATCAGACAACAGAAGGCAAGTTGTAGAATATGTGCAACAGGTTTTTTTTTATCATGTTCTACTTTAGAGGCCTTAGAAATGATTTAATGTATCAAAAACGACACGAGAATGCGCAAGGCATTATGTAAAGCTCCTCTCACGTGTGTCTGTGTGTTCATCCCCAGAGAAAGAGGAGAAGAGACAACGCAAAGAGAGCAAACTCATCAAGCAGCTGGAGAAACAGAAGCAGGAGAAAGAGGAGGAGAATAAGCAGCAGGTTCAGCATGAAGAGAAGGAAAGTAAAGGTGTGAGAGAGCTTTGGTTTATTCAAAATTGCAAACTTTCACTTCTAAATTGCGTACATCCATATATAATGTGTACTAGATTGTAAATCAGTTTCATATATTTACATGACACCAGCTCTCTTTGGCTCAGATCTGAATGAACCGCTGTGATCGTACTTGTCAAAGGTGTAATAGACAGACAAATCGTTGTCATTTCTGAATATGATCGCATGGGTGTTCAACGATTAATCATGCAGTTCTGTAATATATAGCACAATACCAGAGTAAAACTGTACTAGTTTTTCTTCCCTTGTCAGGTCGTGTGTATACGTTGAGCGTGGCTTTGCCTGGCTCAGTGATGGATAATGCTCAGTCACCGGAGCTGCGGACGTACCTGGCGGGTCAGATCGCCCGGGCCTGTGGCGTGTTCTGTGTGGATGAGGTGGTCATATTTGATGAGATGGGCGGGGAGGACGCAAAGTGAGTCGCTACACAGCCCTGCATATTAACACCAAATTCTGTGATTATATCAATGAAAGTCATTACATAGAGTTTACATTACATACAAGTTGAAAGTTAAAGGGTTAGTTCACCCAAAAATGAAAATTCTGTCAGTATTTACTCACCCTCATGTTGTTCCAAACGTCTATGTGTTTATTTGTTCTGCTGAACACAAAGGAAGATATTTGGAAGAATGTTTTAATCAAACAGATCTCATTCCCCATTGACTACCATAGTATGTATTTTTCCTACTATGGTAGTCAATGGGGAATGAGATCTGTTTGATTAAAACATTCTTCCAAATATCTTCCTTTGTGTATAACAGAACAAATAAACACATAGAGGTTTGGAACAACATGAGGGTGAGTAAATATTGACAGAATTTTCATTTTTGGGTGAACTATCCCTTTAAGACTGAAGTTATTTCATATATGTATGTGCATCTCAGTTTATCAAAATGCAGTCAAATGTTCAAGATTTTAATTACAAGTATTAAAAAAGGTATAATTTAGATTACAATCTGCAAAATATGTTCAGTTTTAATGTCAATTTAATGACATAAAATGCCTGTTTAATGTCAAAGAACTCTATTTGAACACAAGGTTATAAATAGGCTTTTTTTCCCACAAATTCTCTCATTTTCTGTCACTGTTTGGATGTAGTAAAACACCCACAGATGTAGCCTAAAACATCTGGGTCATGCTTGCATAAAATTCTAACCTTGAAGTCATGGATTAGGCTTTAAATAATGCCATACAAATGAAAATCGGCTGATAAATGAGCAAATGTTTGTAATTGGTTCAGAGGAAGAGGAGGATCATGTCATTGTGGCACTTTTTCTGTTGATTAAATGATAATACAAGACGACTTAACCTTGGAAATGGTCGTCAAAAGCAAAAGTGCTACTGCTACAAACCACACATGGTATGTGATAAAGTGTGATGTGCTAATTCTAAAGCAAAACAGGCACTATTTTATTTTAAAAATAAAACGTATAGGATTTCATACAGCAGTGTTATCAATATGACTGCACTGTTCAAGCTTCAAAACATTATCTTAATATTTCAGGAGCGTTGAGGGAGAGTTCAAAGGCATTGGAAAGAAAGGCCAGGCCTGCGTCCAGCTCGCACGCATCCTGCAATACCTCGAGTGTCCACAGTGAGTGCTGTCACTCAGACTTATTTTATAGCAATGTGCACCTAGACGTTAGGCATCACATCTGTGTTGTGTGCAGATATCTGCGGAAATCCTTCTTCCCGAAGCATCCAGACCTGCAGTTTGCTGGTGCGTGTCACAATCTAATTCTGATGGTGTTTTAGAGACGAATGTTTGCATAATCGGTTCAAATGTGTGTGTTTCAGGTCTGTTGAATCCTTTGGACAGCCCGCATCACATGCGCATGGACGAGGAGGCGGAGTTTCGAGAGGGGGTGGTGCTCGATCGGCCAAGCAAACCGGGCAAAGGGTCCTTCGTCAACTGCGGGATGAGGAAGGTGTGTGTTTAAAGACACGCAGACTGATTGGCCTTTCATTGAACAGAAAGGACCTTAATCTCTTTATTCTGTCTACAGGAAGTTCAGATCGACAAACAGCTTAAAATGGGCCTGAGAGTGACTGTACAGCTCAACAAGAGCCAAAACAAAGGTATACACACACTGCTTGTGTATTATACTATATTTATACACTATTATAGTTTTTATTCATATTTTGAAATTGCTTTTATTTTTTTTTTATTTTACAGTTACTATATAGGATTAATGAACTTTGAACTTTGATAATTGATGAACTTTACAACATTGACATTATTTTTTGAATAGAATTGAAGCCGTATTGAACTGAATTGAGCTGAATAGTGGCACTATTGTCTTCTGTAGAGCTGCTTATCAGTTAAATTAGAATTTGTTTTATAACTGATTCATTAAAACTGTTATTTTCCTGTTTATTATTGTGAAAAATCTGTGTTGTATAAAGCGCTATACAGTATAAGTATGACTTCAGTTGACTAGTTTCAGTTTTATTTCAGTTAGGGTTCAAAATTTACTCTTAGTTCAATCTTTTCATCTAATTCCTCTTATTTCTATTAACAATGTGTTTTATAGTTTTAGTTTATATCATATTATTTATATGTATTAAACATAAACTATAGCGATATATACATAAATATATATATACACTGTATATATAAAATCATAAACACACTGGTTTGTAGCACAAATAGTCTTTTTATGCACTTTGTTATTCCTTTAGTTATTTAGCTATAGAGTTCAACAGTCGGGTTCCGGAAGTAAAAACTTCATTTGTTTTCTCCATAGAGAAATTTAATTTTAACCGTAACTTATAAACCTTTAAATACAACCTTACTGTGAGTTACAAGGTTGTTAATCGATGGGGTTTGCTTTTGTTGAAGCTGTCAGTCCTTGTTATTTCAACTTAGTCTGTTTAAAAGTGGAATTTCTGGTGAAAAACTACGTTACCCATGATGCAGTACAGAAAATTCCACCAATCAGAGAGTCGAAACAAGCAGCTGAAGTGTGTTAGATCTCCCTACTTTCTCAAAATACGGACATATTTGAATATATGCATGTTTGAAATGTATTTTTAACTTAGAATAACATGGAAAAATACTTTCGGAACCAGCGCCGATGAAAAAGTGGGCGGCCACTAATGCACACTATAGCGGCAAATGAATCTCAAGTCTCACACGTTCACAGAAATAGCTTGTTTCTGCTTAAAAATAAGGTGGACACTAGAGCTAAACTAGTTTTCATATCTGTTTATTTGAACCCTGTGTGTGTGTGTTTTAGATGGGCGAGTGTATAAAGGTGTAGTTGTGGCTCCTCATGTGCCGAGGACTGAAGGTGGGCTGTACTGGGGATACAGCGTCCGATTGGCTTCCTGCCTCAGTGAGACCTTCACATTTATTCATCTATTTTATTCTTAATTCTCCAGCAGCCGGTAAAGCTAAAGTGTGTTTGTGTTTGCGTAGGCGCTGTGTTCACCGAGTGTCCATATAAAGACGGATATGATCTAACCATTGGCACATCAGAGAAAGGAAACAACGCAGATCATGTTACTCTATCTCCATTCAAGTGAGTTTTGCCTTGGTTTCTGTCTGAGTCTTATTTTATGGCTGATGAATGTATCTAAACCTGTTACTGGGATGTTTGCTATTA
This sequence comes from Cyprinella venusta, assembly GCA_038021265.1. NCBI lineage: Eukaryota > Metazoa > Chordata > Actinopteri > Cypriniformes > Leuciscidae > Cyprinella > Cyprinella venusta. Next base: position 18,228,141 of record CM075880.1, on the reverse strand, counting down.
CATATTTTTAACTTATTCTAAACTTAAAGTAATCTTGACAAACTATAGACATGATATATCTCTAATTAAATTTCTATTTAATTTGTATATGTGGTTTTCGGGTTAAAAAAGTTGGAGTGACAGTTAACAGGTTTGAAAATGCTGTGTTTTAATTGGCTGAGAAATGAAACTCGACTTTGTTCTCTGTCAGGCACATGCTGGTGGTGTTCGGTGGTCTTCAGGGGTTGGAGGCCAGCGTTGATGCCGATGAGAATCTAAGCGTCACTGATCCCAGTGTGCTCTTTGACCTTTACCTCAACACCTGTCCTGGCCAGGGCAGTCGCACCATCCGCACCGAGGTGACAGAGAAAACGCATGTTTCATTTAACCTTTAATATAATACTAATGTACCAACTGGGATGCTCATTTCGGTTAATTTTCCCGACCGACAACCGCCACTCGTTATCCGAGTATTAACCATTAACTGACAAGATTATAATAGCCTATTGAATTAAATAAAAATAAAATTGACGAGTGTCTTTGACCCGTTAAAAATACTAAAAAAAATTCACAGGTTTATATTAACGTGCAAACAGCAGGACAGATCACAGGGCTCCTGACTAACTTTTCCACTGGTTGAACTATTTGATTTGGTCTCACCTTTTTTTTTTTTGCTACATGCATTGGATTAATCAATGGATGCTGATGAATAGCAGTTTTAAATGACCAAAGCTAGCAAAGGCTTTCTGGGTTGCAGCATACCTGTAATATATAAATTATCATTGCCAGGAATTTCAGGATTATCATTGATTTTGGACAGTAAATTTAATCTGTAATTTTGAGCACTTTCCATTTGAATTATATACAATCTATCTATTTACATTTGAATCATAATCTACCGTATCCAGTCTAATATTTTTCCCCGAAACTCAAATTAAGCTATAAGCCTTAAGCCGAGATTTTTTACACTTACTTCAAGTTTAATTCGTCTAATTAACTGACCTGTGTGAGTATTATTCAGCACTTGCGTGTAGTTTGGTATAATGAAATGTCCTAATTGCTTTATGTCCGCGGGACTCGCGTTGCGTGTAGCGCTGGTTTACGTCCAGCAATCGCGCCCTGCTTCATTCTACAGTCATGTTAAGAACATCAATGTATTCAATCGTCCATAAAAGAGCATTCAGCTTGACGACAAGATCCATAATTCTGCTTAATGCGGAATATACGTCATTAATATACGCCTTTGTTATTGTAAGAGGTTAGCGACCCCTGGTGGTGAAAAATCCTGCATATTGTACCTTTATAACTGATAGTATTAATCGGTCAAATTTTTACTTTTGGCTAACGGTTAAACGGTCAATATGAGTATCCCTAGTTTCATGTATAGTTTACTGCATTAGATGAGAGATTTTTTCTTTAAAAAAAGACACTGTACCTCAAATATATCCAAACGAATCAAATTGAATCGAGACATTTGTGTCAATACCCAGCCTTAGAAAATAAACCATATTCCCCCCTAGAAACGTTCATGTTTTCTTTCTTGTTTAACTGCTGCAGTTCATAAAATGTTGTCTTTCTTGCAGGAGGCCATATTGATCAGTTTATCAGGACTCAGGGAGAAAATCGCAGCTGTATTTCCTGACCTGTCCAAAAGATGACCACAGGAAGGACTATAGGAAGTGGAACAAGTTGAGCAGACCAAGTGCACTCAAATCTAAAGTCTTGGAACTCTTATGAATTTAAAGTGTATACAACTTTTGCATTCTTTATCAATGTACATTCTGTAAATCATTTTGTATCGACTCTATTGGTTTGTATCAGTGAATTGTCATGAATATTGCTCAGAAACAAATCATGAAACTCAAGAATCTGTTTCAAAGGTATACATTTATTTTTTTAAGACAGGCATGTAAAGAACATTCATAACGAGTGAAGAGCAAAACAATCAGTCCATACTGTCATAATACTGCAACCATGAGTAATAATCATCATTATCATAATAATAGTACTGATTTCAGTCTGAAACCCTGTGCAAATCAATTAATCTCAATAGATTACCCACAATCCCTCTGCTCTTGTCCTTGTGCAGACGGTTGATTTTCAAGAACGTAATCGTGAAGGTTTCAACGTTACAGGTGATAATCGAGATCTTTCAGGCAGGATGTGAAAATGAAACGTTACGTTTGGGATGTTTACGTCATTCAAAGCTTTGAGTTCTTCTCATGCTTGTTGATTTTTTTTACACTTGATTATTTTAGGTGTCATTGGAGATGTAAGATCAACTTAATGCGGTTTTGTTATTTATCAGCGGATCAGCTGTTTATGGGTCTCGTACAAATCGAAGGCAAGACATTCAAAGCACATTAGTTACCTGAACTACCACTTCCTGTTACCAACGATAACTTGAGTTCTCCAATGAAAGCGCAGTGCCAGAAAAAGGCATCCTCCAATGAGAGCTGAGCATTTACAACAGTCATGAACATATTTAGAAATAAAGCGATTCAGTCATAGTGTCATATTTAAATGTGTGTGTGTGTGTGTACACTAACAGCTGTAGCCGGAAACACTCAAATTGTACAACTGATCAATAACTTCAGAACTACTTCTGGGTCAAAATAAAGCGGAAGGCCTCTACACACACCGCTGACACACTTTCAACGCAACAGTATTGTGTGTGATTGTTGGTGTTGATGAATATAGTACATCTTTTTGGTTGAACTTCACAAAGATATGTCCAGGTCATATTTCACCCACAATCAAAATCACTTTTAAAAATATATTTTACATGATGCCAATTTTAGGTCCAGTAAGATTATTTATATACTATTATAGTGTTTTGAATGAGATTTTTTTAATATTTCCAGTTTAAAGTTTTGTTTTAGTCATTTTATTATTTATTAAATAATTTGTTTATTTAATTTTAGTGATTTCAGAACTTATATTATTTCAGTTACTTGCCAAGGTAACTTTTTTAAGTAAAAAAACCCCCCCACAATTATGTACACATACTGTACAATTAAAATCAATTTCCATGTTTGATTTTGTGGCAAAAAATGACCCTGACATGTTCTTGTAGTGGATGTTTTAATGAAGCTCGACTCTGGCCAGTTTTCAAATGACTTGAAGGAGTAGTTCACTTTAAAAAAAACTTTTGCTGATAATTACTCACCCCCATGTCATCCAAGATGTCCATGTCTTTCTTTCTTCAGTCGAAAAGAAAGGAAGGTTTTTGATGAAAACATTCCAGCATTTTTCTCCATATAATGGACTTTAATGGGAACCAAACGGTTCAAGGTCCAAAAGACACTTTCAGTGCAAACTGTTCAAAGGGCTTTAAACGATTCCATACGATGAATAAGGGTCTTATCAAGCGAAAAGATCGCTCATTTAAAAAATAAAAAGTTTTATAAGCTCAAATGCTAGCCTTGCTCTGTTCTGTGATCAAAATGAACAAATCGAGTTATTTGGTTCATTCAACGAACGAATTGACTCGGAAAAAGATTTGTTCATTTTGATGAACGAGTTCAAACGAGAGTCATAAATGTGCGTCACAGAACAGAGCAAGGCAACCATTTGAGCTTATAAAACTTAAACTTTTTTTTTTTTTTTTTTAAATGAGCGATCGTTTCGCTTGATAAGACCCTTATTCATCGTCTGGAATCGTTTAAAGCCCTTTGAACAGTTTGCAGTTTGCACTGAAAGTGTCTTTTGGACCTTGAACCGTTTGGTTCCCATTGAAGTGCATTATATGGAGAAAAATCCTGGAATGTTTTCGTCAAAAACCTTAATTTCTTTTCGACTGAAGAAAGAAAGACATGGACATCTTGGATGACATGGGGGTGAGTAAATTATCAGCAAAAGTTTTTTTAAAAAGTGAACTACTCCTTTAAGGCCCGTTCATAACAAGTATGATAACAATAGCGATAACCATAAAGATATAGATCTAAAAATCATTCGAAGTGTTAAAGAATAGCAGAGTCCACACATCACAACTCACGATAACGGCACAGAGAAACAATATCGTTTGAATCACATTCAGAACAATTTTGTCCAGTTGGTGAATAATAAAAATGTTGCCAGCCAATCAGAATCCATCCTGCTTTAAAGAGCTTGAGCTCTTTCGTTGTGTTGGATATAAACACAACAAAATCATCCGCTGATGTGGACGCCAATATAGTTATCGTTATAGTTAGTGTTCTCAGAAATAAAGGGATAAATAACTTTCATTCCAACAGCTTCCCAAAACAATACACAAGATGTGGTATTTATCTGAAAATGATGTGATTTAAAACGACCCTTTACCTGGTTGTTGAAAAAGTGTGTTTTTTTTCTATAGTTTATTGTAATATTGTTTTGTTTAGGGCATTTTAAATCCATATAAACTTGTAAAAATATTTTTTGTTTGTTTTGGAATAATTTACATAGTTCTTATTTACAAAATAAAACAATCTTGTAAAGTTTTCATTCCTATTCTCTGACATTTTTACATGACTAACATTCAGATGTGTTGATTGTACCACGAGATGTGATTGAATCTACCATTTGGCAACCGACGCAAAGGATTTGCTCTTTCTCGTCCCAAAAGGCCTCAATTCTCTGAGAAATGATTGATTATGGGTGATAAACTGTATAAGAGAAGGCGTAGGAGAACTTTACGGCAGTAATATGTAGATGTTTTTGAAAACCTCATGCTCAAGACAATAAACGTTCCATCATCTGTTCATTTTCCGAAGAAAAACAAAGATTTTCCGCCCTTTGCTTGTTCCTTGATCCCTGAATGGCCTCCATTTTGGCTCAGTCACTAATCCAGATCAAAGAGAAACCAGCAGCCATACTGGATAAGTTGCTGAGCAGGCAATGCATTTGAAATGGCAGCCATTTTGGATCACACAGTTATAAAAGCCGCCATGTTGGATCCAACTCACCAGGTGGAATATGTTGGATTGTTAAGTTGCTCACCACGTTGGGTGGGCGTAGCTAATGTTGTACTGCTTGGCCCAGCGTGCGAACACCTGTTTCTCAGTGATGAAGCGATGGTGTGATCCACGGCGCCCCCTCTCGTTCTGCAGGTACGTTACACACTCGTCTGGACCTCGGGGTTTGTAATAGTGATAGGGCATTCGTTTGGGCTGAGGGCGTCTCCTACAGGGAAGACAATTCAGGAAACTGTATTTAATTGATTTATTCTTAGATCGTTTGTTTTGCATTTATAGAGAGCAACGGTGCCCGCCCACTTTTTCATAAGCCAATCAGCCACGAGGTGAATCACAACATTACAAACTTTGATTTGAATAAAAAATAAAGGGGAAAACCCAATCCGATCTCACGACCAAATCGTACGAAATCGGCGCATGATTAAAAAGTGTCTAATTCGTACGACCTCACTCGTATGATTTTGCTAAATCGTACATATTTTACGAATTGGCCAATTCGTATAAATTCGTACGAATGACCTACCCCTTACCCCGCCCCTAAACCTAACCATCACATGGCGTGGGTTTATACAAATCGTGCAAATTTGTACAAGTGAGGTCGTACGAATTAGACACTTTTTAATCATGCGTCGAATTCGTACGAATTGGTCGTGAGATAGCGTAGGAAAACCAGACAAAGGTACAAGACAGTGTACTTAATGGCTTTACTGAGGGAAAGCATTACAAAACCGATAAGAAATATAAAACTACTTTTTTTGTAGTTTAAAAGTTTGCCAAAATATGCATACATATATTAAAATATTTAAGTATTTTGAGAGCATAGGAAGACCGGATTGATTTAGTAATTCGCAGTGCTTCATGGGAGTGGGCGAATGAGCTAAAGAGATATTCTGGTGCGTTTAGCTTGTTTTGACTTGGTGGAATTTGACTTGGTGGAATTTTCTGTACAGCATCATGGGTAATACGGTTTATCATCATAGATTTGACTGTTAAACACGATTATTTATTTAAAAAAAATTAGCTCACACGAGGGCTGTCTCTATACAGTAGGTTTATAAGTTATCGTTAAAAATAAATTGCCTTATGGAGACAATAAATGGAGGTTTTTACGTTCAACTGTTGTGCTCTATTGAGATAGGACAGTATCCAGTATTCCCAGACAGGAAGTGAAGAGGGAGAGAGTGCAAGACAGGATCGAAAAAGGTTCCCGAGCTGGGACTCAAACTCAAGTCACCCAAAGTGCAACTGCGGTACATATTAAAAGTGCCGCCCATGAGGCCATTGGATTAAGTATTGAAATGAAGTATTTGGAAATGAAGTATTTGGAAATTAAGTATTTTTCACAATGATACAGTGAAATTTACTCTTTCCCAATTGAACACCGGAGTGAAACTTTTATCTTACCCACAATGGTTTGGCGGCACCATCCCATAAACCTTTATGTTGTCACACATCTCTATGGCAATCACCATGGTAAACCAGCCTGTGCTTAACCAGGACTGAGACTTTTTTCTGTGAAAACAGGAAACAATAGCAAACACTGAAAAATATAGCCATCAAAACAATACTCATAAACAATACAACAATACAACAATACAAATAAAACACTGAAAATAAATAAGTGAAGATGTTAAAAGTGCAGTGGACATCTGGAGCTGAAGGTGTTTACCTGTCTCTGCCGGTCTCTTTCTGAAAGAGCGTGTCAAACTTCTGCATTTTGCTTGGCGAGATGACGAAGAAGGACAGGTTCCTGTAGGTCATGCTGACTCTCTGGATCAGCCGGTACAGAGTTCCCTTTGCGTCGCGTCCGATCTTTGTCGACGGGCCCCAGAATATGATGGCAGGGCTGTCTGAGCGGTTGAGGAACTCCCCAGGTTTGCGGACGACCCGGAACACGCTGGAATGAGCCACGACGCGCACACTGGTCCGGTTCCCCACGTCTGATGCGTACCCGGAGGTGGGAGCGTCGTTCATACGGATAACACACTCCGTGCGGTCGATCTCGACTCCGGCGTGAGTCCCCAACATGTGACTTGAGCTGGTCACTAATGCACAGTAATGGCAGCGCAGGATCATGCTCTGAAACAACAGGTCACCACACTGAGTAACTTAGATTTCATCACATATGCCATTTTTCATATAAATTTATTTATGCAAATATATTTATATTTTCCGAAATATATATATATATATATATATATATATATATATATATACATTTTGCATTCACCCAAAATGTGTTTAAAGATTAGAAAATATATACAAATTCTAAAAAAATCCATACAGCAAAAATATATAATTAAAAATATACAAAAATGCTAAAATATATGTTAAAATATATTTAAAAAAAATTGTTTGAATATTTACTAACTTATATTTACTCATATATTTTTGTCCATTTTTAAAATATATTTTCAATGCAAATATATTTATATTGTCCAAAATTAATAATTTTTAACTATATTTTGCAATTCACCCAAAATGTTATTTTAGATTAGAAAATATACAAAAATGCAAATATAGATGTTAAAATGTATATTTATGTAAAATATTTTTACTTATATTTACTTATATAAATATATTCTGACATTTATGTTAAAATATTTTTAAAAATATTTGTATTTTAAATATATAAAAATAATTTAAAAATAAATTATACATATATATATATATATATATATATATATATATAAAAATACACGTCTCACCCAAAATGCTATAAATGCTATAAAAAATCATCAAAAATCCAGAAAACAACATATATTTAAAAATATACTAAAAAACTAATCTAGATGTTAAAATATATTTATATAAAATGTTTTACTTGATCTGACTTTAAATAATTTTACTTATTTAATTTTACTTTACTTAAGTATTCCATTTATGTATTTATATTTTTTTATATATATTTTCAATGTTTCAATATCAAAATAAAAATACTAATATAATTGTACTAATATAAAAATTGTGGCACATGAAGATTTAAGATTTTTAAAGGTTTTAAGATTTCAGAAAAACACATACTGTATAATGGTTTGCGGTAACGCTTCCTTTTACAGTACAGTAGAGTACTTACGTGTACTTACAGTGTACATACCTAGAAAGTACTGGCTAATATAAGGTAAGTACATGAGTTAGGGGTAAGTTAAGGGTTAGTACCTAGTTATTACCCAGTAATTGTAATTCCTATAATAATAACATGGTATGTACATGGGGAACAGGACTGTAAAAGGAAGTGTTACCATGTTTTGCCTTTGACTTGTAAGAGTTGATCACCTTGTTGCCGTAAACAGGAAGGTATCCCTCCTTCCCTGCCCATTTCTTGAGGTTGGTGTTTTTGACCGCGTGGTGAATCTCGCTGATTTTAAAGGAGCTGTTCAGATCAGCTGAGCTGTTTGAGCTGTAGAGGATGAGGAGGGTCGTGATGAGGAAGACCGTCCCATAAATCACCATCCGCTGCCCCTGCTGCCATTGCTGAGTAAAACACAAACTCTACCTTATCAGACAGTTATCCATATGTGCATGTAATGATCCTTAAACTGCAACTAAAGACAAAGGAGTTTCATAATGATTACTGAAATATATATATTACCATTTAAAGTTTGAAATAATTTAAAAATATATATGTTTCTGAAAAAGGGCTCACCAAGGCTACATTTATTTGATCATAGATACAGTAAAAACAGTAATATTGTTAAATATTATTTCAGAATAAAATAACAGTTTTTAATTGATTCAATTTTAAAATGTAAATTATTCCAATTATTTCAAAAACATTACAAAAATTCCAAACTTTTGCCCAGTAATGTACATTATTCAAAATAATTGTAAAATATTTTTTTTATGGTTTTTTTTTTCTACTCACTTTATCTACAAGCCGCAGTTTCATCCTCCTTCTTCCCTTCTATCAGGTTTCAGTTTTCATGCCTAGAGAGAGAGAAAGAGAAACCTGATCAGTTTTCTACATGTTACACCTGTGTGTAAACAATATACCAACAATATATTATATACAGAAATAACATGCAGCACTGAATGCATAACCCATTTCCCTTAACGATTGACACAAGCCGTTTGGCACAAGCCATTCTCTGGACAAGCTGTTTGATTATTTACATTTGGTTCATATTATCATAAACGATCATCATTTATGATAATATGAACCAAATGTAAATAAACAAACAGCTTGTCCAGAGAATCACAATATTAAACAATGTATTTTTTAGCCTGACAGGAGACACACACTCATTCAATTATAAGAACCTGACACCTTTAAAACTGACCTGTTCATTTAAATATGGATAAGATTATAATGGTAAGAGATAAGTAAACATCCAATGTTTTGATCTGAACAGCATAATGCAACATATATTTTCAAACCTGTCATATCTCCAGGGCCTCTGTAATGGCCATTCACACCACATATATGTACCGAATTACAGTATATCAATCAAAATGATATTCATCCATCCATTGATGAAACACACATCATAATCAAGCGGTGTCCGCCAGTGATGCTGGAGCGCGCGAGCCCATCTGATCCTCAGGATAACGCGTCTGACCTGCAGAATACACCGATTCACGGCTCGTCGCCCCGGTATTTGCTCATTGAAAGTCAACGGTGGCGGTTGAACGCGATTCTTACCGACGCGTCGCGGTTTTATCCTGGATGTTGCTGTATCCGCGCATCATCATCATCATTCATCAGTTCTTCCGATGGCTCATTATAATCTTCGTCGAGGGAGCATGTGCGCATGCGCCGCACCTCTCGTTTACCTTCCCGAAGACGCGACCGGACGCGACGCGAACGCTCATAACGTCAGCACCAAATCGACCAATCAAAATCGCTCCCACACGCTCGCTCTTTGTTAAATGATGGATGATGTATGACCTCTTACCCCGTTTTCCTATATTTTGAGAAAAATATTATTCAGTTTATATCAGAATTTCTATATTATAAATATAACATACTTGTATGTTAAAATATAAGATATAAAATACCAAGTAACAGGTTATACTATTAATCTCTTGAACATTTGAACAATTATTCCTATATTTTGAGAAAAATATTATTCAGTTTATATCAGAATTTCTATATTATAAATATAACATACTTGTATGTTAAAATATAAGATATAAAATACCAAGTAACAGGTTATACTATTAATCTCTTGAACATTTGAACAATTATTCATAAATTAAAAGCAAAATAAACGAGGCAATACAAACCACATGCACATTAGATCACGATTCTTGGTTTAATAAATGCAAATGTCAGATTTATCAAGACCTCAAGTGTCCCCACAGAACGATTTCAGCTGAATCACGTATTTATAATCTCTTAAATTTAAAAAAAACTTTATTATTTTTAAACAAAGTCGTTTTAGATGTTTACTTGAAGCACATAACTCATAGGCTATATGCATTAAATAAATACAGAGCAGTATAAAAAAGATGACACAATGAAAAAAAAACACACAGCAAACTGAATATCATCTTATGAGATGAATTCATTACATCACCTTGTTATATATTCATTTAAAACCATACATTCCCTCTGGTTAATATATGTAACAGATAAACGTTGATAAGACAGTCTGCACAGAACACATGCATGCAATATTAGAATATTGAAGATAGTACCATGTGGATCAGTAGTAACATTTTGCACCTTTCAACTTGGACTGAATACAAAAATAAACTTATACAATCATAAAAGCATGGTAACATTTTCTTTCAGCTTTACTGAAAATTCTCAAGTAAAAATAGAGATGAAACCTCTTGGGTTTGGCTGTGATTGTGGCAATGACAGAAGAGTGGAAATATTTTGCAGACAGTATGTATTCACACAGATATGAACATAACAGATGATGTTCAGGACAAAACCTATATTTTAACACACACACACACACACACAATAATAATAAAGTGCAATGAAAGCAAGAGTAAGGATGAAAGCTGGGGAATAAAAATATGTAAATGACTTTAGAACGATGGCAGCATCATTATTTTAATTTTACACAGAGATTGGCAGGTCTATTAGTAAAATCTGTTGACTTAAGCAATCTTTGTTTCATTATATGCCAACAATGACTGTTCAGAAAGGGGGGAAAGCATTTCTTGAGAGTTTTATCCCTGAGGTTTGCATGCCTCTAACTATAGAAGTATTAAAGATAACTTAATATCTTTTTAGATTCTGGTTCTTAATAAACTTTTCTTTCGGTATCTTCATTTTTAATGACCAATATGGTTCATTTCCATGAGATATTGAGATCTCAATATGTCTCTATGATACAATTGTTAAACTATGCAATTTTCAGGGGTCAAAAACCAAACGTGGGTCACTTTTCATACAGCTGATACTTTTCTTTTGAAGAGGAATGTCTAAAACATATTATTTTTAAAATAGAAATCAAACCAATTGCATAGAACATACCGATCATAACATACCCAAAAATAATGGTGGGAACTCAAAAGGTATTAAAGATACCTCAATATTCTTTTCAATTTAAACTTATTTAAACTTGGAGCCATATTGAGATCCCAAAATCTTAATATTTTAAAGGAATTAAAACCATATAGGGATTTCAAAAATAAAGATACCAAAAGAAAAGTTTGTTAAGAACCAGAATCTAAACATCTTTAATACTTCTTGAGTTACGGTATGCAAGCCTTGGGAAAAAAATGTGAAAACTGGCTTTTAACCTATTTTTGAACAGTCATCGTTGGCATATAATTAAACACAGATTGCTAAACTCAACAGATTTTACTAATAGACCTGCCAATCTCTGTGTAAATCTAAAATAATGATGCTGCCGTCCTTCTAAAATCATTTTACCCCCCTGTAATTTGGCTCCAAATTTCATTTTGACCGTGCTCTACTTGGTTGATTTGACACAGAATGAACCTTTTGTTGATGTGATTGAAAATGTGTTCTTAAAAACATTGTTTTGCTAAGAAATATGAGTAAATCACAGTGTTGATAATAACAACACTGACGCCAGTAAAGTAAAAAGGATTTAGTAATCTCCAACTAGTGCTAACTGAGCTTTAGTTTACAGCAGAACAATGCATGGATTCAGACATGATTCTGCAAATATGATAAACAGTACAGCTCTCTTGTTTTCATTGGAAAGAAAGATATTTCGATTATTTTTGTTCGATAGAAGAGAAAAATATGTGAACGTAATTTGACTACCATCATCCCTAATCCTGAATTCAGATCCTAATCCAGTTCAGTTTACCAGAGATCAGACAAAAATAAGAAAAAAAGAAAAATAAGAAAAAAAAACGGACACTCAATATGATATTAAAATGCAAAAGGCTAATTATTAAGCTTGAAACTAAAGAAATAAAACCGTACCATATAAAACAAAGCCAGAGCATTTAAAAGCCAAACTGATTTACACACTAAAGGCACCACAGTGGTTTCTGAAACGAGCACAAACGATTGCTGAAGACTGACCTACATCTTTACACAAAGCCAGACTCGGTTGGAACCAAACCACAGATTGTTGTTGACGTTACTATGGTGACCAGGGTGGGTAAACGAAGCGCAGTTTCCCCTGAGACGCCCAGCGGCTGTAAATGAGTTTCTCCGTGATGAAGCGATGGCCGCCCCTCTTGGCGTGTTCATGAGAGCGGTACATGCGGCACTCGCCCACACGGGACGGCTCGTAGTAGTGGTATGGCACGAACGAGTGGTTGGCGAGACTATAATCAAGCCAAAGCAGAGAAGTTAGTGGACTGTATTACAATGAGAAAAAAAGAGACCTGCACGAATGCAGGAAAGCTTAGAAATGTTGCTGATATGGTCCTGTTAAAGTCCACAGGATGCCGATGGCAATCAGTAAGATTGTAAAATATGATTACAGTTTAAAATAGCGGGTTTCTATGTGAATATTGTAAAATCAATGCTGTGATCAAAGCTGAATTTTCATCATCATTACTCATATTAACATATACTGTATATTATACATATTAATATGACTCATTATATTAATTTCAGGGCTGTCAAAAGATTTATCGCGATTAATCGCATCCAAAATAAAAGTTTGTGTTTACATAATATATATGGGTGCACTGTGTATAATTTTTGTATATATATATATATATATATATTAGAGCTGGGCAACGATTAATCGCATCCAAAATAAAAGTTTGTGTTTACGTAATATATTTGTGTGTGCTGTATATAATTATTTTGTAAATAAAAATTCACACACGTGCATGTACTGTACATATTTAAGAAAATTTTATATATATATATATATATATATATATACAAATATAAATTATATATAAATCTATACACAGTATATACATGAAAATATTTCTTAAATATATACAAGCATGTGTGTGTATTTATATATGTAAAATAACAGTGCACCCACACATATTATGTAAACACAAACTTTTATTTTGTATGCGATTAATCGTTTGACAGCCCTTATTAATTTAAATGTTATTAAATTATTTTTTTTTAGAATAATTGATCAATTTTAAATAATAGTGCCTATATACAATATGTGTATATAATAATTTATTCAATTAATCAATTAATGTTCACTTCAAAATATGAACCTGTCACATAATATATTGGAATATAAAAACGTAGTACAAAGGTAATTGTAGATTCTACAGTACATTAATTCAGTAAATTATTTTCTGTATAGGTGAGGAAGTTGATCCTTCATTTATTAATTGTCTTTACACTATATATATATATATATATATATATTTATATAATACACTTAATAATTTAATTTACATTCACTATAAATCTATTGATTACATAATATACTGAGCTTTAATACACACTTGTAAAAAATGTAAACAAGTTCATTAATCCATAAAACTGGTTTCATATACACGTATAATGTCAGATTTAGAATGAAATGACTAATACTTTATTTTAAAGTGACATAATTACATGTTTCTACATGTATAATAACAGTAAATTATGTATAATTACAAATAACTAACCCTAAACCAAACCCTATCCATAACCGTAACTTTATAGTAAGTACATGTAGTTTATTATTACGTAACTATTTCACCTTAAAATAAAGTGTAACTGAAATGACCTCACCCATTGATCTTTTATTTTAATTTAGTTGATTTTCCTAACAATGAAACTCAAACAACTGAACTCACCTGCAGTAAGAGCCGTCAATCATTCCATAAACCAGAACACTGTCACACACCTCGAGAGCCAAAATCATAGTAAAAAACCCTGTACTTAGAAATGCCCCCGATTTCATCCTGAGAGAGACAAAGAGATCACATTATTAAATAAAACAATCCGATTACTTTCTCACATGATGTAATAGGGGGGAAACTGACCTGTTTTTGCCCGTTTCGTTTTGAAACACGGCGTCACAGTCCTGAACCTTTTCTTTGGTGACGGTGTAGATGTGTGTGTGTGGATGCTTCTTGGCCAGCCTCACTAATGCATTGAAGATTTTTCCCTTTCCATCCTGCCTCATGTTCTTCTCAGGGCCCCAAACAACGTATCTAGTGTCCGCCTCTCGCCCAAAGAAATATCCCTGCTGGCGTAGCAGGTGTGGCACGCTGGTGTGGGAGACGACACGCAGACTGGTCCTGTTCCCCACGTCAGCCTCGTAGCCCACGGTGGGCGCTGCGTTCATCCGAATCACACAGTCCTGCTGGTCGACCTCTTGACCCCGTCCACCGCCCAGCATCTGCCCAGAACTGGACACCACGGCACAGCGGCCGCAGTGAAAGTCCAGCAACTGAAGGCGGATTTAGAGTGTTAAAAAATGCATTATATGAGCAAAATGTGTATAGTTAGTCTTTAACTGAATTGAAACGGCTCAAAGGTGGAACGCAACTTACATACGAATGTGAGCGAGTGTTGGGATGAACCCTCACGTAACCACGCAGACCTGTCTTCATGGCAAGCCCAGTCCTCATCACATGATGATACCATAGCAGCAGACACACCGAGAGGAGGATGAGGCAGATCCAATGAAACCTCTGAGGGATGAAGAGACACGTGAACTTCATCCAGACAGTCAATAATAAACTATTTTCTGATGCATTTCCCAGTCATACTGTGGGATATGAAAGCAATACCATGGATTTCATTTCCTATTGAGGCTGAAGCTCCAACCCAGGTGCTCAACTGTGGAAGAAGCACTCATTGTCCTGAGAAAATATGGAAGAAAAATGACTCTAATACAATCAATAATTCAATTTCAATAGCAGTATGTAATAACAGTACTGTAATAACTTAATGAAATCAATAACCTACTGTAATATAAAAAACTGTAAGAAATATGCTGACATCATGATAAACATAACAGCCGAACGGCAAATATACAGACACCAATAATCACATGCAGCCGCTTATATAATGGTTTTATGTGCCTTAAATGTAATCGGTAAACAAAATATATAGAGGGAAAGGTTGAAAACAATAATTAAACACATAATTAGCTGAAAGATTAGCCTTCTCACATTTTTCCTCGGCACGCTGATATTTTCGTTCCCACCTGGAAACGCTGCTATTATTTAGTTCCGCTTGTAAGTGTGATGACACCTGGATGACACTGTCAGGCAGTCTATGTGCTGCAGGCACACTAATAATAATCATAATAATATTGACTTTATTGATAATTTTTTTTTAAAGAGACATAACGTTTTAATGACATGGAAAATATTTTACATTTTAGAATAAAAAAAGCGTTTTCAATTGATCATCGTCATATTCCCCTTTTCATGGTAACTGATACAATACTATATTAGGTACTACTGTAAGTAAGAATGATAAAATATCGTTTTATCAAACAAAGTACATTAAACTTAATCGTATTTTTATATTGTCAATATAGTATTATTTTTATTATTATATGAGCTCGGTAAGGTACAGTCAGTTGTCGGTTTAATAGAATAAAACTGGAAAGCAAGAGTCGCGTCGCGACTGTTGATGTCATTGGATAATCAACGCTTTGCGTCCCTGCCTCCTCTTTCCTGATTGGTTACCACTGAACCATCTAAAGAGGTTATACGTTTTCCCCGCTGTCGCTCAAATCTTTGCCCCGCCCACCAGGAAATTACAGGTTAGTGTGTGCAATGCGGAATGAAAATGTCCTTCTAACCAGGAGAAAGTGAGTGAGTGCTACATTTCAGTATTTCACTTTTAATCTTGCAATTAAATATGCTAATATGTATCTAATCTTATCTCTGCTTTAAGCATGTATTAATGTTTATATGACTGGGACACAGTCTTAAAAGAGCCTAGTGTATGAGTGTTGAGCTAAGCTAATGTGCTGCTGGTGATGTCTAAGGACATGGAAACATGCAGAATCAGTTTATTTATTTAGTATAAATACAGTAAGAATGATCAAATCAGCAAATAATAATAAAATAAATCACCTCAAAATAAGCAGGTTTTTACCTGTTTTTGATATTTTTTTTAGTTGCCAGAGACTCCTGATATTGATATATGATGTAGTTGCAGGGTTGTTTGTTGATTTCTCATCATATACCTTTATATTTCTGAGAAATCTGATTCATCAAGAACCACCTTTATTCTGCAGCAGTAGAATTATTATGATTTATAGAATTATGTCTTGAACTGTCACACATGGCAGATGAAGGGGCGTGTGATCTGCTTAGACTTGCTGCATAAATGTGTCTGTATAATATAATTTCTTCCTTCCTTGCGAATATGACCCAGGCATGTTCCAATTTTTGTGAGATTCACCCTATTACATAGAGACATTTTATTATATTAGATATTTATATGTCTTTTGTTGTAGCGTGAGAATGCCACACAATACAAGGTTTCTATCTAACTTACATTTCATTGTGCCAGTATTGACACATGTTTTGTATATGGCGTGTTTCAGTCTGTTAATCTAAGCAAAGCTTCTAATCTTAGCCACTATAATGATGTGATGTGTTTTGGTCTCCAAGGCAATGAAAATGCGTAACGCTGCAACACTGAGACGTGTAATTCCATGATCTGTTCGTGGATGAGTCCCGCTGATCTCCAGTCAGTGTCACGACCAGTCTAGAGGCCAGAGCTGAGTCCCTGCCGGGAGCGAGTCGGATGTGAGCGTGTCTGCGGGAGCGGAGATGTCATTCAGAAGTGCAGAGGGCATGTCCATCATGCAGGCCTTGGCTATGACCGTGGCTGAGATACCGGTGTTCCTGTATTCCACCTTTGGACAGGTGAACATGCCTCTGTTTATCTGATCAAACGCCACACAGATGCTCAATACATACACTGCTACTCTATTACACGCTGAGGCCACAGTGGTCCTCCCCTTTATATTGTGTGCTAACAAATAAAAGTGACAAAAAATGGGCCTATTTATCACTCACAGACTAAGGGTGTTTGGGAATGCATACTTAACTATTACTACCACCCAAGCATTGTTGATCTCTTCTTCTAAGAAATGTAAATATCAAATTTTTTTTTCCCCGTTTCTATCAGAATTTGACCAATATTTTGATTTTGAAGGGTCTAAAAAGAGTTGATATATTTTACGCAGAGTTGTCAACTACAAATGAAAGTTTTGCCGCTCTGATGACATAAAACGAAGCGTGTAAAACATGATAATATAGATAGAACTACCATATTTAGTACATTAAAATATATGGGAAGACCCCATTTTACATAATCAGTTGCAGATTGATTCATATTGTACAATTGTCGATTTCAAAGAGTTATTTTAGTATTATTTAAAGTATTTTTTTTATATTTTGAAATAGCTTTTGCAATATTTTTATAATATTACTTTTAAATATTGAAATCATATTTTCAGTTTTCTTTTCAGTTTATGTTTTGCTAATTTTGCTTTTTGTTTTTGTCTTTTTATTTATATTTTTATACTATTTATATATATATATATATATATATATATATAAATATATTTTTGCTGTATTTATTCAGCTATTATTAATTTATTTGTATTTCAATTTTATGGATTTTTTTTTTTTAGTACTTCAACTTGAATTTAGTTCAGTTAATTGCCAAAGCAATTTTTCTAATTTTCATTTAAAAATTTAGTTTAATTTAGGTTTTTAAAAGTATGATTTTAAATCTAATAGTTATATCTTTTTTTAAATTATTTATTTCATTATTTATTTATTTTTTTTATTTTGTATTATTATATTTATTTCAGATTTATTTCAATTACCAAAAATAGTTCTAGTTAACAATAATAACACTGATTTTTCCATGTTGTTACACTTAATGAAACAGTTCAAATAAAAAGATTTATTTATGCAAGTATTCTTGGGTTGTCATTCCCTTTCCCCAGGCTTAGAAACTCTTGGATTAAATGGATTAATCATAATCTGCTTTAGAATGCAAATAAAACTCTTGCAGTCTGCAATTTTGAATAGTTTTTTTTTTATTTTTTTCAATAATGAAAGCGAAGCGAAAACAGCAAATAACGGACTCTTGTTTTCTTCCCTCCTTTTCTCTTTTCCCAATCTGCTATCTCTAATTCCTCAGTCTATATTCTCTCAGCTGAAGTTGAGCCCTAATCTGAAGAAGGTTCTGTTCGCGACTGCGCTGGGCAGCGTCGCTCTGGCACTGACCGCACATCAGTTAAAGAGACGGGGCAGGAAGAGGAAACAGGTGATGGGCAAAGAAGCACAGAAACCTGTGGGCATCCCAGATCAGCTGCTCCGAACCAGCCGGCCGGCCTCGCTCAAGAGAGGTGAGGATGTCCATGTATTTTGCGTTTATATGTTATACACTTTCATTTTATATTATAACATAAAATGTGATATTGCAATTTCACAAGAGTAATGAGCACAATATCAAACTAGTGATGTTTTTGTCCCAAATAGCATGTGTGCAAATGTGATATTTAGTTTATACAACAGTTCAATAAATAAGAAGTTAATATTGTGTTATGTTTTAGACGGTTCAATGGCCCATTCATAAAGAGCCATTCCTGAATGTTGAACGAATCGAATGAATGAAGTATCAAAGATTTACTGCCACCTACTAGCAGTTTTAGTTTCTTAATTACAGTATTACTTCATTAAAAAAATGTATTTCATATTTTGGGGATATTTTGCCCAAAAATGAAAATTCAGTTTATCTACATTTACTCACCCTCATTTTGTTTTGAACTTGTATGACTTTTTTTCTTTTGTGTAACATAAAAGAAAATATTTTGACAAATGTTGATTACCATAATGTTTTGATCTATAAATATATCTAATATCTAATACCGATTGAGACCATTGATTGGCCGTTGTATACAAAAAGTTTGTTGAATAATATAAATTCTACGTTGCTAATTTATTTAGTAATTTTTGTAATGTCTATATTATTCTTTTCTCATTTATCACAATAATAACTTTAAATGATCTTTTTTGGGGGTTAATTTCTCAGCCAAATTTGATGTGCAATTAATCGGCACATCGCGTAATTAATTAGATAAAAAAAAAAAATTGTAATCACTTGACAATCCTAATGTGTGACCCTGAACCACAAAAGCAGTCTTATGTGTCCATTTTTCAAAATTGAGATTTATACATCACCCGAAAGCTGAATTAATTCCTTTCCATTGATGTATGCTTCGTTAGGATATGATAATATTTAGCCGAGATACAACTATTTGAAATCGCGAATCTGAGGGTGCAAAAAAAATCTAAATATTGAGAAAATCACTTCTAAAGGTTTCCATTTCTGTGCTGCATCCACTTACAAAAATAAAATTTTGATATATTTATGATAGGTAATTTACTAAATGTCTTCATGGATCATGATCTTTACTTAATATCTTAATGATTTTTGGCATAAAAGAAAAATCGATTATTTTGACCCATACAGTGTTTTGTTAGCTATTGCCATAAATATAACCCTGCAACTTAAGACTGGTCCAGGGTCACATATATACATTTTAGTCAGAGTTTCTTCTTTTTTTTTGTGACTATTTTAATCAGGCTACTTTGAATGAATGTCAGAATATGATTGTATACTAAATCTTTTATTTTATAAAAAAAACAAAAAACAGTTTTTCATGTTCACATGTAATATACAGTTTACAAAAAATATGCATATTTTGTTTTCATGTGTTCATCATCTGTCTTCAGGTCCGGCTCCAGGTCGGCAGATGATGAGTCCCAGCACCCGCAGTAATGACACGCTCAGCGGCGTCTCGTCTCTCGCACAAAGCAAACACTCGAGCTCTTCACACAGCATCGCCTCTGTGCGTAAATCTCACCGACTCAAGCTTTGTCTCCCTGTGTATTTGTCAACAAAACTGCTGTTAAAAGGCTTTGTAACTGTTTGCTTTGAACTCCCTCAGATGCGAGTCCCCTCCTCTCCCAACCAATCAGTGAACACTGGGATGCCGTGGGAGGCGGAGCCTGTGGCAGAGGAGGCGGGAGGCGGAGAGGATGCCAATGCTGAGAACCTGTATCTCATGGGTAGTGGAGTATACACTGATTTCACATCATTTTGAAATGGCTCCAGTGGGAAGAAAACCGGAAGTGTCGCTTTAAATCATAGGAGTCGCGCGAATGCGATGGTGTATTGTTGTTTAATGTAGAAATTTGTTATTCTAAAAATGCACATAAATTTCTTTCATACTTTAGACTATATAGACATTTATAAATGTATAAATACATTTTTTAAATATATATTCAGAACATAAAAAAGAAGCAGGAATGAACTATATACATATACAGTATATATATATATATATATATATATATATATATATATATATATACACTATATTGGATATTAACATCTAATAGTTTAAATCGCAGCAGCTTCAGGTTGGTAGTCCAAGATATTGTTGTCTATCTGTACTTCTGGGATTCTTCCTACCGGAGCCTCGCTTTTGATTTCAAAATGGAAACAATACTTTGTTACATGCTACACTACTGTTTAATTAAGATTTAAAAAAATAAAAAAAATCAGCAAGGAGGAATTAAATAGATCTAAAACTCACAGTAAAGACATTTATAATTTTGCAAAAAAAATTCTACTTAAAATAAATGCTGTTCTTTCGAACATTTTATACTTAAAAAATCCTCAAAAAATATCAGTTTCCATAAAAATGTTATATTAACACTAACAGTTTGCTTGTGTGCTTCTTTCTGTCAAATAAATTACACTTGTCATTCTTATCTACTGCAATGCCATTCAGAGACTTTTAAGTGTTAATTGTACTACAAAACACAAGTTTAGGGTCAGTGAGATTTTTTTAAAAGAAATTAATACTTTTAGTCAGCATAAATGCATTAAATTGATCAAAAGTAAGAATAAAACATTCATAATTTTGCAAAAGTTTTCTATTTCAAATAAATGCTTCATAAAAATATGAAGCGGCACAACTGTTTTTAACATTGATAATAATCAGAAATGTTTCTTGAGTATCAAATCATCATATTAGAATGATTTCTGAAGGATCATGTGACACTGAAGACTGGATTAATGATGCTGAAAATTCAGCTTTGATCACAGGAATAAATTACATTTTATATATTCACATAGAAAACACTTTAACAATTAAAAATATGAATGTATTTTTGATCAAATAAACGCAGCCTTGGTGAGCAGAAGAGACTTCTTTAAGTGTAGAGATGATGGTGGTCTTCTTTCGTCTCTTCCTCCTGCAGGTATGGAGCTTTTTGAGGAAGCCCTTCGGAAGTGGGAACTGGCTTTAAACATCAGACACAGAGATCACTCCGGTGCATCTGGCTCCGGCAGTCTCGCCCCACAAGGCTCAGAACTTGTTGAGCGTCATTCGGTAAATTTCATAAACATTACATAACCCAGTGGGCAATCGATGTTGAAAAGACAGGGCGAAGCAAATCAAAATTGCATATCAAATTGACCTCATAACCAATCCATGACATTGATTTTATGTAAACTGAATGTCAAATATATTGTCCTGCATATACATAAACCAATTTCAGTGTGGGTATTAACTTTCTCCTTTCACCTAATTACCCCTGATAGACATTGCCTTTCGAACTGACGTTGAAATGATATGCAGTATCTTGATCAAGTTTGGACTAACTCAACAATCATGTGTTCATCTCACTCCCTTCTTCACTGTGTGATTCCTGTTCAATTTGATTTCCAGCCTGAACTTCACAATCACGATTTTGCGGAGAAGCTGGAATCTCTGCTGCACCGAGCCTATCATCTACAGGAAGACTTCGGCAGCACCATCCCGCCGGACAGCCTCCTCGCTGATCTGGGTCAGACGCGCACAAACACAGGCATACAGGGTTGCCAAAGGTCTTTTGTCTAATGCTCTTACACCAAATAAAAAGACGCCTTAAAATAAAATAGGATTTTCACACTAGCATGGCATTTGATTCGTTCAAAACATTTTTTTTAATCGATTGAACTCGTATGAAGTGCCAAGATCAGATTGCTTCCCGCACTTTGCAGTGTGTGATCAATATTAGAGCTGTCTGTGCGTTTGTATTGCAAAAGAGAAGTAGACATAGGAATTTAGACTAAAATATGCATAATGATGTAACATAAAATATACTCAAGAAATCATTTTTAACTATAATCTTAATAAAGATTTTTTTATCTGTAATTAGTTTAGTGATTTTAAAAACTGTGGACAAACAAGTTGTATATTGTAACACAGGTAACAGTTTACAATAAGGTTTCATTTGTTAAAAGTGCATTGCGCAAATCTCTGAGTTTTTGCAGAACTACGCCCCCTCTGGCGACAAGCGAAACTGCAACCAGAGGTGTGCACGCTCATCCAACCAAAGAAGTTTATAACCAAAGAAGCATCAGGCAATTGTTAAAGCATGTATGAGTTAGAAAAATGGCTATTTTAAACATGAAATGTTCACCTTTGACATGAACAAACGCTGAAAAACAACATTTACAGCATTTAATAATATTAGTCAATGTTAACCTCAACATTTATTACTACATTTTTAAAATCTAAAGTTCTATGCTAATCAACATGTATGGGTTTCAAAAAGGAAGATATTTCGAAGAATGTTGGTAACCAGACAGTTGACGTTAGCCATTATCCAGCGTATTAAGATGAAGTTAGAAATTGGATTATTGGGTCATAATTGAACCAGGAGTTTAATTCAGTCATCAAATCTCACTCCAGCCAGGCAACAAAAGTTGGCAACCCTGCTTTATGTCCCCTGTGATGATTGTAGCTTACTTAACAAAGTAGTTTGTGTGCAGAGAGTGAAGGAACGCTGATTCTGCCCACAGTGGGAAGCTCCCATCCCATTCGAGACGACGATGCCACGACAGTCACGTCGGACGACTCGTTCTTCTCTGCCGCTGAGGTCAGGACACGCACACACGGGTGTTAACAAACATGTGCAAGTTTTCCTGCATGTATATGATGTCACTTCCTCCTTTGTCTCTATAGTTGTTTGAGACGTTCTCACTAGAGGACACGTATCATCCGCTGAAGCCGGCAGCTCTGTACGAAGAAGCGTTAGCTTTAGTGAGAGATGGAAATGTGACATGCAGATCACTGAGGTAGTGTATAATACACACTGCATATACTACACACTGGCACCCTAAAATATATGTTATATGATATCCTACTTTATCTGTGCACATACAGTAAACTCATATAAAGCCATATATATATATATATATACATATACACATACATACATATATATATATATTAGTGCTGGGCAACGATTAATCGCGATTGATCGCATCCAAAATAAAAGTTTGTGTTTACATAATATATGTGTGTGTACTGCGTATAATTATTATATATATATATATATAGACACTCATGCATGTATATATTTAAGATTTAGATATAAAATATTAATATTTAAATAATATAAATTTTGTATAAATATACATACAATTTTTACATGCAGATATTTCTTAAATATATACATGCATGCGTGTTTATTTATGTGTACAAAATAATTATACGCAGTACACACACATGTAATATGTAAACACAAACTTGTATTTTGGATGTGATTAATCACGATTAATTGTTGCCCAGCACTAATATATATATATATATATATCTATACTGCCTTACTTTTATTGCAAAATGTAACTGTAACATCGCCCAGCTCAAAGTTAGATATACATGTTCAACTTAATCCTCAAGTATACTCGCGTAAATCACTACAGTATGCTCACGTAAATCAATATATACTATGTATCAAATCAAATTTGCTTGTATCATAGCAACTCTTATTTGCTAAAGGTATGAAGATATTAACATATAAACATGATTTTCTGTAAAGCTGCTTTGAAACAATTGTATTATTAAAAAAAGCTAAAGAAATACGTTTGACTTGACTTAAAAAATATTAAAAATATGTATTTTCCTCCCTCATTAATTGTTAAAAATATTGAATCTTGAAATATCACAAAATGAGTTGTGAATAAATAGTTGTATATATCAATACGCCCAGTTTTTGTTAATAAAATAAATTGCCACCCTTTTACAATACATGCTAATTAACGAACAAAACAATGAACATTAATATCCTAAACCCAGCACTCCATATCCATTGATTCTAAAATGAGATGGGGCCGAGTGTGCGACTGCACGTATTGTACAGATGTTCCTCTCACACATTCTCCTCTGGGATTTGAGGATTTCTATGTTCGCTCAGGGAGCAAGGGCTGATGGGAACACTCTCTCTCTGTTTTACAGAACTGAACTTCTGGAGTGTTACAGCGATCAGGACTTCCTTGCCAAACTGCACTGCGTTCGACAGGCCTTCCAGGTCAGCACACTCTCACACATGAACACACACACACACACACACACACACATGGGAATGGGCTGTGGGTGAGATCTGTGTGTGTTTTTTGCATCTGTAGGTGCTACTGCTGGATGAGAGACACAGAACGTTCTTCATGGAAACAGGGAAGCGGATGATATCTGGACTCCTGACCAAAGCCAACAAGGTGCTTTTTAAAATGAATTAAAAACAATGCTTTTCATAAACAATTTTTTAATACTGGTTGAAACTGTCTTCACATCCTGATAGCTCTGCGAAGTTACAAAGTGTTTCCAGCGGGAGTTATTCTCTATGTCAGTGTTTCTGAACTCCCTGTTACAGTATTCCTCATTTTAAATAATAATATATGCAGAATAAAGGGGCGGGGCCTGGTTTAGTTAGTTAGGAGTGTGAAAAGCTTGCCTGATCACAGCACACTTCTCTAGCCCACCAATCAGAGCACTCTCTTTTTCAGAAGGAGGGGCTTCATAGGGACAGGAACTAAACAGAGCGTTCTAGTCTAGTAGAGCCCAAAAACAAAATCAACACTTTGTAAAAGGGCATAATAGGTTCCCTTTAACTGTAATGTGACATTTTTGAATGAATCTGAATATGCAGTGGTTAATAATTTATGTATGTAATAATCTATATTATTCATGAGAAGTATGATGGGAAATTATTGGTTATTATTATTATTATTAACCATTTAAAAGAAAGGAAAGTTGTTTCAGAAGTGGATAAAGTTACTACACTTTGATGAAAAGTTATATACAATTTTATATAAATGACATGAAAAATTCTCTAAAAATAAAATGAATTGTGCACAATAAAACTAGAGACTGTACTTAAAGGCGTAGTTCACTTTTTATAAAAACTTTTGCTGATAATTTACTCACCCCCATGTCAT
Organism: Cyprinella venusta; assembly: GCA_038021265.1. Lineage (NCBI taxonomy): Eukaryota > Metazoa > Chordata > Actinopteri > Cypriniformes > Leuciscidae > Cyprinella > Cyprinella venusta. The sequence continues at coordinate 18,202,602 of CM075880.1, read as the reverse complement.
CCAAGATGTCCATGTCTTTCTTTCTTCAGTCGAAAAGAAATTAAGGTTTTTGATGAAAACATTCCAGGATTTTTCTCCATATAATGCGCTTTACTGGTAACCTTAATAAGACATCGTCTTATTCATCGTCTGGAATCGTTTAAAGCCCTTTGAACAGTTTGCAGTTTGCACTGAAAGTGTTTTTTGGACCTTGAACCGTTTGGTTCCCATTGAAGTCCATTATATGGAGAAAAAATGCTGGAATGTTTAAATCAAAAACCTTAATTTCTTTTCGACTGAAGAAAGAATGACATGGACATCTTGGATGACACAGGGGTGAGTAAATTATCAGCAAAAGTATTTTAAAAGTGAACTACTCCTTTAATAAAGTAAAAACCGTAATTTTCAAATGTTATGTCTGGATTTTTTTATTTGAAATGAAGGTTTTGGGATCTGCTCTTGAATGTGTGTGAATGTTTAGAGTCCAAAGGCGTTCCTGGAGAGTTATGAGGAAATGTTGCAGTACACGCAGAGAGAAGAGACGTGGCCAGTCACCAAGATGGAGCTGGACGGACGAGGGGTGTGTCTTAATTTGTCCTACTTATCTGTGTCTGTTTGTCTGTCGAAGTTTAGAACTAAAATAAGTTTATTTCTAAAAAAATAATAATAATAATAAAAATGCATGACAAAACTACCAAACCAAACAATAAAATAAAAATAAAAGTTAATTGATAGTATTTAATAGGGCTGTCAAAACGATTAATCGCGATTAATCGGATCCAAAATAAAAGTTTGTGTTTACATAATATATGTGGGTGCACTGTGTATAATTATTTTAGATATATATAAACACACACATGCTTGTATATATTTAAGAAATATTTTCATGTATATTCTGTATATAGATTTATATATCATTTATATTATATATAAATATAAATATTTTATATATAAATAATATTTTTTTTCTTAAATATACATGCATGTGTGTTTTTATATATATACAAAATAATTATACACAGTGCCCCCACATATATTATGTAAACACAAACTTTTATTTTGGATGCGATTAATCGCGATTAATCGTTTTGACAGCCCTAGTATTTAAATGATACTAAAATAACATGACTTCCTGGCTCTTTGTTTAGACTTACAGAATTCTGACCTTTGATTGTGCTCTAGGTTGTTTGTATGAACTTCTTTGACATTGTGCTGGACTTCATCCTGATGGATGCGTTTGAAGATCTGGAAAGTCCTCCGTCTTCTGTGGTCGCGGTTCTGAGGAACCGATGGCTCTCGGATAGTTTCAAGGAGACGGTACGAAAACGTTACATCTCGAGTCCAAACATATTGAATTTACACGATTTTTTAGAACAAAAAAGGAGCATGGGATAAAATCTTAAGTGCCACAGAGAAGTTTTCAGGAACAATCTATGTTTTGGTGCTTTACAGAACCCAGAAAACAATATGCATATCTGAACAACCTATAATAACCCTTTTTAATTAAGAACCATAAGCAACCTAAGAATCCTAAAAAGTCTCTGATTCTTGTTAAGAAGGGGGTTAATTGCTGAAACTAAGACACAATTCGAATATTGGTAAATTCTATAGATTTAGATTTTTGGTGTTTATTTTATGCTCTATAATTTCTCTGTCTTTATATTTCTGTATCTTTCTGTGTCTCTCTCTGTTTATATAAGGCATTGGCTACAGCTTGTTGGTCTGTCCTAAAAGCCAAAAGGAGACTGCTAATGGTGAGTGTTAAAAACAAAACATCCAATTATTGTTCGGATCTGGAAACACATCTGATCTACATTTCTTGATTTGAAGAATCATATCTGTAGCACAAACTTTGTGGTCGGGATGAGTTTGAGGTTTCATAGAGTCTGATTTTAATACCTTTGCTTGTTTTGTGTTTGTTGCTCAGGTTCCTGACGGTTTCATTGCCCATTTCTATGCCATCTCTGAACATGTGAGTCCAGTTTTGGCTTTCGGGTTTCTGGGCCCCCGACAGCACCTCAGTGAGGTGTGCACTATATTCAAGGTAAGACGTTACAACTGAGATAAACCTCCCTGTAATCTAGGAAGAAGTGTAATCCAGATTAGCACATAATCTGATGCTAATCTGATCTCTGTGACACTCTGATGTCTGCGATCAGATCTTAAACACTGTCTGTAATTGTATATACACATACATGCATACATACATATATATTGTAGGGCTGTCAAATGATTAATCGCATCCAAAATAAAAGTTTGTGTTTACATAATATATGTGGGTCCACTGTGTATAATTATATATGTATATATATATATATATATATATATATATATAAATACACACACATGCTTGTATATATTTAAGAAATATTTTCATGTATATAGATTTATATATAATTTATATTATATATAAATATTTTATATATAAATAATATTTTTTTCTTAAATATACATGCATGTGTGTGTGTGTGTGTGTGTGTGTATATATATATATATATATATGAAGAGTTCAGATGCAAAAGCCTCTAAATGCCATTTGAAATTTTCTTCTAAAATAATCATTTTTATCAAGCTTGTATATTTAAGTTCAGTAATTTCACTTAAATGGCAATGAAGATTACCTATTAATTGTCATTTAAGTGAAATTACTGAACTTGAATATACAAGCTTGATAAAAATGATCATTTTAGAAGAAAATTTCAAATGGCACTTAGAGGCTTTTGCATCTGAACTCTTCATATATATATATATATATATATACACACAAAATAATTATATACAGTGCCCCCACATATATTAAGTAAACACAAACTTTTATTTTGGATGTGATTAATCGCGATTAATCGTTTGACAGCCCTAATATATTTATATATATACATACATGTATTTGACACACACACACACAAACACGTTAGCACTCCTACTCCTACTGAGATTATTACATTTTCTATCCCCTAACCTTAAACATACCCATCATAGAAAAAATACACACCACAATATGAGTACTTTTGGGTCCTAATAATGTAGGTCAAACATATTAAATATTATAGTGGCCCAAAGAAATATTTAGACACTTAGGGAAGATTTATTGCAGCATTGGATTAGAAAGAAGTCTCTCATGCTCAACAAAGATGAATTTATTTGATAAAAAAAAAATAATGTCATGCATTAAGATTGCAAATGTGTTTTCTATTTGAATATATTGTAAAATGTAAGTTATTCCTGTGATCAAAGCTGTATTTTCAGCATCATTACTCCAGTCTTCAGTGTCACGTGATCCTTCAGAAATCACTCTAATAAGATGATTTGCTGCTCAAGAAACATTTCTAAATATTATCGTTGTCGAAAACAGTTGCCGCTTCATATTTTTGGGCAAACAGTGATATATTATAGTATTCAGGATTCTTTAATGAATATAAACAAATTTTGTAACGTTATAAATGTTTGTTTGTTTGTTTGTTTTTTTGTTAATTTTGATCAATTTTATGCATCCTTGCTGAATAAAACTTTTAATTTTCTTAAAAAAAAAAATATATATATATATATATATATATATATATATTAGGGCTGTCAAATGATTAATCGCGATTAATGGCATCCAAAATAAAAATTTGTGTTTACATAATATATGTGGGTGCACTGTGTATAATTAATTTATATATATATATATATATATATAAATACATACACATGCATGTATATTTAAGAAAAAAAATATTATTTATAGATAAAATATTTATATATAATATAAATTATATATAAATCTATATACAGTATATACATGAAAATATTTCTTAAATATATACAAGCATGTGTGTGTATTTTTATATATAAAATAATCATACACAGTGCACCCACATTCATTATACAAACACAAACTTTTATTTTGGATGCGATTAATTGCGATTAATCATTTGACAGCCCTATATATAGCCCTATATATATATATATATCATTGCATTAGATAAGATCAAAATAAGTGTAATTTATTGTACGTAAAGACATTTTACATGGAAAACATTTGACAAAAGTACGTTTGTCTGGTTGGAAATGCTACAACAGTAGTGTTGAACATAAATAAATTCAGTATTGTTTGTTTGTCATTAGCGTAATATGTTGATGTACACCTGTGTGAACTTGAGAACTGACTTTATATATCCACTAAAATCCAGCAAAACACCAGTCGACTCAAACATTATATCGAAGTTCATTTCACGTTCTCCTTTGATCTCCACAGCAACAGATCGTGCAGTACCTAAAGGACATGTTTGACCACGATAAGGTGCGTTTCACGTCCATCCCGTCTCTGGCCGAAGACATCCTCAGTCTGTCTCACAGACGGGCAGATATCCTGGTGGGTTACTTGGGCATTGACAGACTACCTGAGACCAACGGAAGTCTACCCAATAGCCCTTGCCAAGCCACCAGCGGGCCTCCAGACGTCAGTGAACAGCAAGGCTGAGGTGCAGAACGCTTGATGACCTAATCTAGTTTTGAAAGAGCCCGGGTCCTACGTCTCATTTATCTATTCTTCATCAGCATGACTGGAAAGAAGAGTTACTGCTACAGTCCCGTTTCATCGAATAAACCACTACAGACTCATCTGAGGCCTTTCCTTGCAAATTTCTGTTTGCCACCGAATATCCAGCGCTGCTATATAGACACCTCAATTTTAAGAAGTGTGATCGACGAATGCTTTGGAAATTCTTTCTGGAACCATTGAAAAACTCGCCATGATCTGAAGGAACTGAATAAAAAGCATCTTTTAGCCAAACAGTGCGGCCTTGTTTTGAGTTGCAGATCTTCTCAATCAATCCCACACCGTATCAACCGATGCCTCTTTCGTTGAGAACCTTGCATTTTTTTTTCTTTTTCTATTTGCCTGGTCGGTTTGCAGATTATGAAGTATAAACGCATGATGTTGTTGGGCGTTTATGCTTGTGTCAATGGCCAAATAAAGTCTTGCACTGAACACAATGAAGAGGGAGAATCAAGACAGATTTATGATCATTAGAGTAAGTGTTTGAGGGATTTTAAAGAGAGACTCACACAAGAAGTGCGTCATTATAACAGGATGTAGCGGTCAGAGCTCACTTGTGTCCTTTGAGAGTTGCTGTAGCCCTTGTGGTTTGTGCTGTTGGTTTATTCTCACTCGTACAATATATCATAGTGTTCATCAGAGCAGACGCCGTATTTTTGTTAAAGAAATGTAGCTGTTGGTGTTATTTTTTTTCTGTCCTCATGATCATTCTTGTTTTGCCCATCAATATTCAGGCCTGCTCGTAGACTAAAATCGCTGATTATCTACTTTTCTATTATATAGATAGTTGTTATGAATTATAAATTTAGTTCATCAGTGGTTTTGGGTCAAACAAGTCACAATTATATGAGTAGGAATAATGGTCGACATCATATATGTGGCAAAGAAACGTGCTTTATACTAGAGCCCGACCGATAAAGGATTTTGAAGGCCGATACCGATATGAATATTTGTTGGTTTTAAAATCCGATTTTCCGATATATCGGCCAATTTTTTTTTTCAGAAACGCGCAACAAAACATTAACAGATTTCCCTAACATTAGTTATTTGTAGTTATGTATAAGTTTTAACTAAAATAATATGACGATGCATTTTAAAAAGAAACTTGTTTCTTTTATTGTCGCAACAGAACATTGCCCTCTGGTGGACAAACTATACAACTCCAACACTCGTGACATGTTTGAAGCGTGTTTCGTCCGTTTTTATTTTAATGTTGAAATATTCATTTATCGGCCATTATAACTGCCGATACCGAATGTTTGGAAAATGCCTAATCCAGCAGCGCTGGATTATCGGCTGAAAATATTGGCCTGCCGATATATCGGTCTGGCTCTACTTTATACATTGTTTTTTAGAGAGTTCAAGCCTTCCAGGTCCAGTTGTGTAACTCTATGAACTGCATCTGTGCCATTATGATAATTTCAACGAGTACTTCATTTTGTGAAAACAAACAAAAAGATGCATTGACACTCATTGAGTTGCAGTTGAGGTGAATAATGAAACTTACCTCATAGACTTCAATTAAAGTGGATTTTCTTTGGTTTGTTTTTGAGGGACATATACTATTTAATTTATTTTACATATATAATTATGTTTTTTTTCTGTGGCAATGGCACAGATGCTGTCAATTAGTTTAAATTGTATTCAACCCATGGTAAAGTTTGTTTAAGTCAAACAACAAAACACATTGGGCTAGCGTCCTGCAGGTTTTTGGTTATAAATTTTACCTGCAGTAACGTATAATATCGTCAAACAAAACATGCTAATAATTCGAGATGAGGCCTATTCTGGTCATTTTAAAAGGAATGCTCGTTAAATGTCTAAAACAATCTTCAAAGTCACTGAGCCTTGACAAAACTTGACCGTGTTCATTAATTGTGCACAGGAGGCATTCGAGAAATTAGATATTAAAATCGTTATAGTGTTTTTTTTTCTCTTTGTATTGAGTATTTAAAACTGGCCCCGTCTGTGTTGGGTGTATTGCACTTTATATGGTAAAAGAAAAGATACAGATGTTAATTTTCTCTATTTTTATCAAAATATGCAGTTGTTAAGTAGCTTATGTTGTGTTTAGTTTGCATTTGTATTTAGTCCCTGTATGTAGACCTTTTGAATTTAATCTTGTTATGGTCAGATGGATAATTTATTTGAAAACTATAATGAAAAGCTATTTAAAAAGGCAAGTTGCGAAGGTTTTTTTCCTCATAAAAATAGACCTTATTTATATATAGTATAAAAGAAGACTGAATGATATACTTGATCGGTCAGAATCAGGGTTATGAGTGGTTTGTTGTCTTGTGCCTCTCTTTTTATGGATATGTTTTTATTAAATACACACGTGAACTCATGCTATTAGATCTCTGCACGGCTTGAATTAAAATCGTACTTTTTTTTTTACTCTCACCAACTTAGATGCAAAGATTTATTCTTGCCAAACTCATCTTTATTGCTCTGATTGATTAATTATTGTTAATTGGATAACCAAGATTGTGCACCTGAAATTACACTGTCAAATAGGGTTTTCTAAAAAAAACCCAAAAAAACGGAAGATTAATTTTATTTTCATGTTTGAAAGACCTAGTGTAGCATGGCCAGACTGATGGTTTAAGTGAGATGGTTAACGTTTCATATCATTCCAAGGGGTTTTAATGAATAAACTTTCCGACACACTGTTTAATCTGCTGCATGTGGTTTGGAAGAAGACCTCATGAAATAATGTTTCGACTTGCGCTGCTACATCTATTCTTTTTAATTGTTAAAACTCTGAAACAGTCACTCATGTCTGTGTCCCATTTTGGAAGCATTGATCCTTCTAAACATTATCGATATTTGATGTGATTATTAAAGATTCACCAATGTGCTAAAAGAGTTACTGACTGACAGTAACATGCTCTGATTTTGTATATTAAGCTATGCTACAGGTCCTGGTTGCTCCAATAAATGTGCTGTTTCTCATATAATAACTAAACCCAAACAAAGCACCAAGTAGAAGAGAAATGACAGTGTCTGTATGGAATTGTATGGGAATGTTTTCATTGAACGGGGTTGTTATTTCACTCCACAGCTGCTGAATTCTACAGATAATTCAACAACACTGTTTTATGTCTAATATGTTAGAATTGTGTCTAATGATGGCCAAAGAGGACGATCACATGGTGGAAACAACTTGTGTTTTTATTTCTTTGAATCTTTTCTTGGTGTGTGTATTTGTGTTCTTCAAATGCCTTTTTGTTTTTACAGATTAATGGCGTTACAATCATTGTATTGGTTTATTATTGAAAACTGTATTGTCATTTTGCCTTCCCCAGCCAACATAAAGTCTTTCTTTTTTTTCCTATTTGTCTTTAAAACGTGTAATTACTGACATTTTATATCCTATTTATCTACTGACCACTTCTGAAACACTGACCACTGAAGTGGTCAGTAGATAAATAGGATATAAATATAGTTCATATTTAAGTAGAATAAACCTATTGAATATGACCCTTGATCTAATGCTTTTAAAACTGTCTGAAAAGGCGCCAGACTTCCGCAGTTTTTTTATTGAAGCTTAAAGCCTTTCTAGGTAGTCTTTGAATTAACCATAAGACTTCTATTCGTAATACAAGGACTATAAGGGTTGTCCAATTAATTAAATGTGGTAAACTCACATTCTTGTGGTATTTCTTAGCAGCAACCTACATATGAGTTGAGTGTACTTTGTTGATGTAGAAAAAATGTGAAAGTGTATTAGTAATGGTAACCACAAACCTTATTTTACTCAAATACAAAACCATATTCTTTAAAAAATGCCATTGAAAAATTCTGAGGGATTATCAATGACTTTAGTGAGCACATTTTGTTTATTTTTATGTTAAAATAGAAGTAAAAAATCCCTGAATATTTGACTTTTTCCTCAGATTTTGCACATCAACATGCATGTAATGGGCCAGAGTGAGTGTGTGGCGCTGGCGGCCGCCTTCACATAGTAGTTGATATCAATTGAAAAGGATTTCCTCATTCACTTAATTTTCTTCTTTCATTTGAATAAATCCAATTTTCATTTGTCCAGCCAAACATCCTCGGATTGGCCCATCCTCTTAACAACCCGCCTCTGATTGGACGACTGTTCCCGTGCAGATTTTTTTTCCCTTTGAGAATGCGCTTGGTGAATGGGCGTGCGTCGTAGCAGCGTCCGGTGAATCTTATTGGTCGAACGCGTTGGGGCGTCTCATTGTGATTGGTCGACGACCGATGCCCGGTGTCCGGGTAAGATGGCGTCGGAAGAGCAGTGCTCGGCACCACCTCGATGGCGGTCGATATCCCTAACCCACGTAGAGTATCCGGCTGGTAAGAACATTTTTAAATCGTTGTTCTCCCCACAAAGCCGTTCATATCATCGTACGCCATTTTATGCCTGCCGCGACTTCTGTGGAACATCGAGCAGCTGAATGGACACGGCCAGGGCTGGGTTGCCAAATAGTGCGCTCGCTCTGCTGGGAACGGAAAGCAAGCTGCCAAATTGTGAGCTTGTTTAGTGCTCATGCGCTGTGGTCCTGTACGCTCACTGGTACACCACACTGGGAGACCCTTATTCAGTTTCTCAGGAATATTGACGCCTTATTAATCAAACATAATCTAATTAAAGGTTGATTCGATAATCCAGTGATCAATACTAGCATTATAGCCAGGTGACTGCGTCTAATGCAAACACAGCTGCTGTTGTAACGTTAAGTTTCTGTTAAGACTCGTGGCTCTTTTGGGTTAATCCAGTTCATTCCCGGTTGCATCACACCCTTTCTGGGTCCTGTCGTCTGTAAGGGTCTCCCTGGGTTTGTAAATAAATAAACTGACCCCAGAACGCTGGAACATTGTCAAAACAAGTCGGAAATATACTATGCTAATGCCAAAACTCAGAGAAATTATGCGGAACATGAAGAAAACAACGAATGTCTATTGTGTTTTAAACTGTCACATAGGTTGCATATTATGAAATTGTCATGCATTGTGCACGAGAGTGATAAACGTGCCAACATAAGTATGCACGAGATAATGTAAGACTGAATATGCATATATATATATATATATATATATATATATATATATATATATATATATATATATATATATATATAATTCAGTTAATAATCTAACACACACACGCATATATGGCCAACATTGTATTTGCCTAACTGCACATTTAGGCTTGCTTTATCTCAGTTTTGAAATGTCCCACTTTTAGTGCTTTACGCTCAGGAATTTGTTTTTAAATACATTTCTTTGGTGTGCATGGAATAACCTTTAGTGTATAACTTAGTTCATTAGAATTGGCCATTGGCTCATGCTTATGTCATAATTGTAACTGTAATTTCGAGATTCGGGCTTGTAAAAAGCGTTCACATTCTCGTTGAACTATTAATTACAGCTTGTGAATAATTTTCTCCGACCTCTGACATGTCATAATGTGTTAACACCTAAAATGTTGTTAAGCAAAGCCATTATTCTTAATATTTCTGTATAATGATTCCTATAATTGACTATTGGGAATGTAATATCTTAGAATAATCTAAAAGTGAATGAAAGACAGTAGTTTAATGTATCTAGTAAGCACGAAGTTGAATGTCTGTATAAATGCCCAGCTAAATAATCTATATTTATTAAAAGACATTTGCATAATGATGTTTTGGCATTGAAGTTGCGATGAAACTAGCGGAGTAGGTATATATATTTATATATAAAATAATGTAACGTTAAGTCAACAGCGCTCATAAACTCGCTGGAAAGCAACTACCACTTTGATTCATTCGTGTCAGCTATTCAGTTGAGCTGTTTATGTTCACTGATCAATCTTTATATGTGAATAAAACCTAATTTCAGTCTGCGATCGAGTCTCTTCAGAATTTGTCTAAACCACTCAATTCATACGATTGAGTATTATGATCTCTTTATGAACTTTTTAAAGCGTCAAAGTGGTAGTTGCATAGCTGTCAATGGACGGACAGAAATCTCAGATGTTATTAAAAAAGATCTTCATTTGTGTTCCAGAGATTAACGTAAGTCTTACAGTTTTGGAGCGACACAAGGGTGAGGGACACGTAATTAATGACAAAATTAATTTTGGGGTGAACTATCCCTTTAAAAGTAAATGAACACAAGCACTCCCATGGTGTCTGCGTTGGTAAGTGTGTCGTTTTCTCTGAAAAATTGAGTTAAGACGTTGATTAAACATTGAGGTTACAAATGGATAATGTTATATCCATGTTATAGATCTTGTTACAATACAAGATCTAACATGCATTTAATAGGGTGAAATTTCATTTCATGTCAACTTTAATAGTGTTTAATCGATTTACAACATAAACTCCAGTATTTAGTTGAGCAGTGTCCAGTTTTCAATTTATTATCTCTGAAATAAACATTTTAATCCAAATTTGTGTCTATTGAGATTGCATTCTGCAGATTGGTAAGGCAATGCACTATTCAGAACAGTTTGTTTTGACGCTCAGTGTGCAAAGATGGACTCTAAATTGCAGAATCTTACCTTTTTGTTTGTCCAGGTGATCTGACGGGGCAGGTATTGGCCTGTATGAGCCTGTTGCCCATAGCGATCCTCGTCGGATTCGTCACTCTGATCGTCTTTAAGAGAGAACTACATACGGTGAGTCACATGATGTCACAAACCAGCAGGGTATTGGGTCAAATCCCAAACAACATACTAACTTGTTCTCCATTTTTATTCCTTGTTGTTTGTTTTTTTTCTCTCTCTCTCTCAGATCTCTTTTTTTGGGGGTTTGATCATGAATGAGGGGCTAAACTGGCTGCTCAAACACATTATACGGGAGCCTCGACCATGTGGGGGTAAGAAACCACAGCGTGTTGTTTGTTTAAACATACATAACCACATCAGTTTAATAAAAATATGATTTGACTCTTAGCATCTGGGTAACATGAAAACTGAACGTTAACCTTATAAAGCCTACTGGATTTTTATTCATATGCAAAATACTAAGGCCTAAATATTAAATCACACACAATCCACTACATGCCTTCTGTCGTCTGATTGATAGTTTATACTTTTTTGGCAAGTAAAAGGCATTTTAGTATTATTGTGAAAACGTCCACCTTCAGCTTGTGGTTCACTTGATTTCTTGTGGTGAAATCTTTACTGATTTTTATAAAGGAAACTTTATGATCATCAGGCTTTTGAGGAAGGTTTGTTTCTTCACCTCTCAATCATCATTGTATTACATTGCATTATATGTCTTAAAACTACAGAGCTTTAATCATAAAACTAAGCGTTTGATAATTATCTCACAAAGATATTATTGGACGATATTTTCAGCAAACATTTTAGTATATCTTTTCAAGGGACTATACTATAGAAATTAAAGTAGTCATTGTGCTGCTTGTATAGCAATTTATATGTTTACTGTCCTCTGACAATAGTGGCTGTGTTGAGTTATTTTCAAAGTAGATGGCAACAAAAGAGTGTCAATATGTCAAAACTGTGTCAATATTTTGTGAGAGCATCATTGTTATCTAGCACTGCCTTAATCCACCGGGGCATGGCGTTCACCGGAGCTGCACAGGTTGTTGCTGGGACACTCGTCCACTCCTCCATAATGATATCACGGAGCTGCTGGATGTTAGACGCATGGCGCTTCTTCACCTTCTGGTTGAGGACGCCCCTCAGCTGCTCAGTAGGGTTCATGTCTGGAACGCTGTGTAATAAGTGTCGCGTGTTTGAGATCGGCCTACGAGTAAACCCGCTCTGAGCTCGCACTGCTCGGAACGTTTCAGACGATTAGCGCACTTTCGTTTTGTTTGATGTTTGTCATACGTTACAGAAGTTGCTGCTCTTTTCAATTGAACAACGTGGTGATCGCACCAGTGTAACCTCTTGTCACCCATCTGGAGCCCTACTTGCATAAAGTGTGGCTCTTGCCCTGGTCCTTTCCCCCTTCAACTTCATAGAAGCCAAAGTTATGCTAGATATTAATACAGAGGCTGTGTTGTGGCAAATTCTCAATCTTTGGTTCAGGTCTTCAAAGTCTGGTTCGGGTCTCTGAAGAGTAACTTTATTGAGCAGTTCAAGAAAGTGAGATGCCAGCTGGTCATCTGATTTCACAAGGGCCAGCACTCTGGTCTCATACCTTTTTCTCATCGTTAGGTGTCCAATTAACGCTCACACAGTTATCTTTTTCTTTTTGCTCCTCCTCGTCACCTCGCCACGATTAGAAACGCCTGCAGCGATGTCCTATTCTTATTGGTGGCAAGTCCTTCATACAAGTTTTTTGGGTACTTTTTGAGCTGTTCTGACAGTCTTTGTCCATCTTTCTCATACTCTTTGTCCTGGTGTTCTCTCCGCCCATAGTTTTTGTCTGCCCATATTCTCAGGCTTAGTTTTCTCTAATATTATAGCATTTTATATTCAGACCCATGTATGAGACAAAGGAATTCTCCAAGAGTATCAGCTCTTTTCAATTGCACAACGTGGTGGTCGCACCAGTGTAACCTCTTGTCACCCATCTGGAGCTCTACTTGCATAAAGTATGGCTCTTGTCCGGGTTCTTTTTCCCTTCAACTTCATAGCCAAAGTTACGCTAGATTTGAATGCAGAGGCTGCCGGTTGGATTTCTCGCTCAACCATCATGTGTCTCTGTTATGTGCACAGCTGCACACCACAGACTGTCCAGATGCCTTTTGGATTCCGTCAACATAACGTTATCAATTAACATTTATAAAAACAATTTTTGACATTTGTCGCCCGCATCGCGATGCATCTGAAAATTGACCCCCCCCCCACCCCCAGTATCTGAATTCAGAGTTTAGTTTGAAGCTTTGTTATCTGTATGTAGACAGCCATGGGAATTTTTTCACACCACAGGACGACATGTAAAAACAAAACAAACTGCTTTATTGATTTGCATGTCGGCCAGACGGTCTGAGTAGGCGGTTTTTGGCCAGAATAGTTTGAAAAACGGGACCAGATGTAATGCCAATAGACACGAGTTTTACTATATGAGACCATGCTCAAAGACACTATGGCTAGTTCATGGACCAATCCTTGGGTTTGACCTGCAACCTTTTTACCTGAATAGTGAATAATTGACCTATGGCTAAGCCACGCCCTCAAACGCGATGAGCCAATCACAGAGCGCAGCAAACCTCAATACACTCGGACATTCTCTGCTTCAACTTCCATTGAAATGCATTTGAGTTTTACCGTTTTCGGTAAAACTCAACGGTAAAACAGTTGAGTTTTACCGTTTTCAAATCCATTCAGCTGATTTTATATATATATATATATATATATATATATATTTAGAAGAATATCAGTAACCACACAGTTTCTGGTCTCATTGACTCCCATAGTAGGAAAAAAATATACTATGGAAGTCAATGAGACCAGAAACTGTCTGGTTACTGATATTCTTCTAAATATCAGAAAATCGACTGAATGGATTCGAAAACGGTAAAACCCGACTGTTTAACTCTGGGGGAGTTGTAAAATGAGCCTATTTCCAAAAAAGTGGAGTATCCCTTTAATTTGTATCTGTGAGAAAATCGCCTCATAGATCGCCTCATAGACAGGTCTACAGCGAGAGGGCAACAATGAAAACATTTAGAAACTGTGAAGCCTCAGGCTGTCCACATTGATAGCCTGTTTATAAGGGACTTCGATTTACTTCCTTTACGATAATGCTAGCTTGAGGATATTTGAGACTAAATGGTGTGAGAGTCACAGCAAGTGAGACAATCGTGTTCATGGGGGTTTCCATAGGCAAAATAATTTAGTATAGTAACTGCATATCCTGTCCCGTACTTCTAAACACAACCCTTACAGAAAGCTTTGTACTTTTTTTTTTTCCAAAAAATATAAATAAATATGGGACAAATTTTGCTCTGGCAATACCTGAACCACACACACACTGGTTCTATAAAAGGATCTCTATTTCAAATTAAATAATTATAAATAACATTTAAAACTCAGTGAATAACAAATCTTACAGAAATGAATTTAATCAGTTTTAATTGGTTCAATAAATACATATAAGAACACCTTACATTTTCAGAGCACTGAAATATTTTATGCAATGCTAAAAATAAATTCAAAAAGTAAATATTTTAATTTGTCATAAACAAGACACTCCTCGCTTACCACATGTTTTCATAAAAAGAACTGTATATCTATCAAAGTATTTGTGTGTACAGAATAAAAATGCCCCCTTTCACGTAAAAATACCACTCATCAATTGTAATTCATCCATTCTCTTGTTTCATCTTGTAATAACTCAGGCTGACAAACATATTTATCAGGCTGATAAAAGTAGCATTAGAAATTAGTATGTAGAAATTAGAAAAGTAAATTTATAAATCAAAAAGGACCAGTTAGTGGTATTACGTTAGAACACAACAGGTATGCAGATATGTAACTTTTTATTCTAACTTTAAAGCTAGATTATCATTTGAAAAGTGTAATACAGGATTTGGAAAACTACCTTACACATGCAGTGTTTTCACCAATTGACCCAAACCGTCGACCATCCTTAATGCTGGCATTGTGTGAAGAACTGTTTGGAGTATTGCAGCCCTCTTAAAAAAAAAAAAAAAAACATTGTATCAGACATATTTATCATATTTTTTAGTTTCTACTTGCTAGAAAAGGAATTGAAAATGAACCTTTGTAGAAATAAGTATATTTCCTAAAATTAAGTAGCAATTAATGACATTGTGTATGTCAGAACACAGCAAATATGAAGAATTGCTTTTAAATTTGTGTTCAAACTTTAAAGCAAGATTATCGTTTGGAAAAAAGTGTAATACAAATCGTATAAAGTATTTGATTTTGGGGGGAATGCTTTAAACTAGTGTCATTTAGCTTAATCTTTAAATTTAAGGGAATGAAATTAGTCCCAGAAGACCCATTAACCCCTGAGGTTATGACCTCATGAGTCATGTGTAGATTCACTTAGTTGGAAAATGTTGTGTTGTAATTTACACTATGACTGACTTTTAGGGTCTTAAAAATACCTCCAATCAAGGAGGTTAGAGGGCATGCTTCCTGCTATAGTATAATCAGCTCTCTCCAAAGTCTGTTCATTCGGCCAACACACACACACACACACGGCCTGTCACATCAACGAATGCTAACATTAAAAAAAATTCTAGCTATATTTTAAATAGATAACTGATTGTGTGTTTAAGTAAAGGGTTTCACCCTGTCTGTTTCACTCTGGTTAAGGATAGTTCGGGAGGTACAAGAAAAATAAAAATGATATACACCTTTTATGTGCAATAGATCATAGCTACCGTAGAAAAAGTACGATCATGCTTTGAATTAAAGGGGCTATATGTAGATTTTTAAAATCTTTAGGATGGCATTAGTAAGCAGTAGGGCTGAACGATATTCTGTTTTTGCATCGACATCGCGATGTGCGCATGCGCGATAGTCACATCGTCGCAACATGCGATGTGAAGAAGGGTAGCACCCGAACGGTAGCACACAGTAAACACGCGTTTGTTGTATGGCTTTTTGCCGGGGTGACATGCACGTTCCGCGTGCCTGCACAGTGATTGGTTCGCTGTGCTGCTGCTCACCGTCACCGCTCAAAGCTAGCATCCACCGGCAATTCTGAAGCTAAAAATGTGCGACGAAGAGAATCCACCGCAAGCAAAGGATGATTTTGTACCAAAAAGAAAGTCGAAATCAGCTATTTGGGACTATTTCGGCTACAAAAAGGAGGATGTTGACCAAAAACAGGTATTTTGCCTGGAGTGTTATAAAGTTGTGGCCACAAAACATGGAAACACAACCAATTTGTCTGATCACTTAAAACGGCACCACAAAGCTCTTTACGACGAATACAAAATTAAATCTGGATGTGAACCAAAACAAAAAACTATTTGCGATGCTTTTGCCAGCGTGACACCTTACCAGAAAGGCTCTCAACGACATAAAGAAATAACAGACGCAATAACGTTTCATATCGTTAAAGATATGTTGCCATTAAACACCGTCGCCAAAGAAGGATTTAAGAAAATGATCCAAACGCTTGACAGGAGGTATGCTATCCCATCCCGCACACATTTTTCCCAAGTTGCGATAAAAGAGCTGTATGAAAAATGCAAGTCTAAGATTGAAGCAGAGCTGCTGTCACATGTGGAATATTACGCAGCTACAACAGACCTGTGGTCCAGCAGGACAACGGAGCCCTACATAAGTTTGACGGTCCATTTCATCACAGAGGACTTTGAGATAAAGAGTCGCTGTTTGCAGACGGCATTTTTCCCAGAGAGTCATACAGCCGAGAATATCGGAGAGGCCCTGAGAGAAGCGGTGGCGGCTTGGGGCTTAGATGAGACACGTCAAGTCTGCATAACAACAGATAATGCAGCGAACATGGTGAGAGCTGCCGCTCTGAACAAGTGGACCAGGCTACAGTGCTTCGGGCACAGACTGCATCTTGCAGTTGGTGAGTAATGACCATGATCCTTATCCTAAATATACATTTTTACTGCTGTTTTACTTGATAACCTGTCTTAAACCTGACAAAAACGTATAAAATTAATGTGTTGCATGTGTGTAGAGATTTAAAACGTAAGAAAAAAATACAGAAACTAAACAGTTAATTTTAAACAATTTATTATTTAATCTGTGAAAAAAATGTATAATATATAAATATAAAATTTATATATATATATATGACCACATTATTCTTAAAAAATAAAATTGTGTGCTTCAATAATTAAAGTTTGCAATGTTTTGTTTGTTTTCTCCGCTTAGAAAATGCAGTGAAAAACGATGTTCGAATTGATCGTGCTATTGGAGTCTGCAAGAAGCTGGTGAGCCACTTCTCTCACAGCTGGAAGGCCAGAGATGCCCTTTCAAAAGTCCAGAAGGAACTAAATCTGCCATCACATTGTCTCATCTCAGAATGCCAAACAAGATGGGGTTCCAGGCAGATGATGATAAGCAGGATATTAGAGCAGCAGCAGGCTTTAACTCAGGTCCTGTCAGCAGACAAGAAGGTGCGGCATCTCATTCCTACGTGGCAAGATTTAGATGTCCTAGAATCTGTTAGCAAGTCACTGGGCCCAATGCTGGATTTCACTGATGCACTTTCTGGGGATGAATATGTCAGTGTCTCCTTTGTAAAGCCAGTTCTTCAGCTCTTCAAAACGTCACTACTGGAAATGCAAGAGGAAGACACAGACCTGACTAAGAACATCAAGAAGAAGATACTGGACTACCTCAATGAAAAGTACGAAGATGATGATACTCAGAAGCTGCTAGATATGGCATCTTTTTTGGACCCCCGGTTCAAGATGGACTTCGTCAGTGCTGACAAGACGACCCAAGTTAAGGCCAGTGTGGCATCACAGATGATGGAATGCCAGGAGAAATCAAGCTGCAGCAGCACTGACGTGGAGCCAAGTGCCAGTACCAGTGCCAGTGCCAGTGCACCTCAGCCAAAGAAAGCAAAGAAGTCATTGGGAAGCTTCTTTAAACAGAGTGAAACTGTTGCAAAGGGTGATTCCTCTCTGACCCTAAAGGATGCTGTGGAAGCAGAGTTAAACACCTACATGTTAACACCTCCAATAGATAAAGAGGAAGATCCACTTGCATGGTGGAAAGTACACAAGCTTAGCTTTCCTCGACTCGCCAGACTTGCCCGGAAATACCTATGTATTCCTGCGACAAGCTCGCCGTCAGAGAGACTTTTCAGTACTAGTGGCAACATCATCACTTGCCAACGAACCTGTCTCAAGCCTGCAAAGGTTGATAGACTTGTGTTCTTAGCTAAAAACCTTGAGTAAGGAAAGCGTAAAGAATACATAAGCATGCATGCATCATGCTAAACAATACTCAGTTTAGAAGAAGTTTTATTTTATTTTGTTTTTCATATATTTAGCCAATATGTTGATGACCAACCCTGTTTTACTTTGGCACTTTTGCTAAAAAAAGTTGACTTAAAAAATACTGTGAACTAAAATTCTTAAGTTGTTTTATAAAAAATATTTATTTTATGTTATATTTTTTTGAACCAATCAGGGGGTTGGTGTAAAGCTGCCGTTTAAACGTGTTCTGCTTTTCTGTTTACAATATGTTCTAATACTCTGTTTAGAAGATTTTATACAAAATGTGTTAGTTTTATTTCATTTTGTTTATTTATTTATATTTAGCCATTATGATGACCAACACTGTTACTTTGGCACTTTTGACACAAAATGCTTATAAGTTGTTTTATATATATAAAAAAAAAACAACATTTATTTTCAGTTAGATTTTTGTAAACCAATCACGGCAATCAGAGGGTTGGTGTAAAGCTGCTTTTTTATTTAAAAACCTGTTCTGCTTCTCTGTTTACATAAATATGTTCAAATTTTTGGAATAAAACATAAGTGACCTTTATGTCAGCTTGCTTATTAGTGAATTTATTAATATCATTGGAATGGTAATTATTGACTTTAGCCTGGATTGTTGGCTCGCAATATCGCAATATATATCGTTGGGGAAAAAAATATCGCAATGTAATTTTTTTTCAATATCGTGCAGCCCTAGTAAGCAGGCAATTGCTATCAGTATTTCAAATGGACTCTGTGGAGGGTATGCGACCAGCCTCCAGACAATCCAGACACTCATGGAAACTCCTTGTACGTTTAAAAAAAAAAAATCAAATAAATCTAAAAATCTAGTGCAGCGAACGAGCGCACCGAGAACGAGCATGAGACTGTCTGCAGTTTCTCTAACGGCCACTGGTGTCAGTAGCGGTAAGAAATTTCAGAACTTCCGCAATGCTCCTTTAAAGGAGCCCAATGCAAGATTGTGGCCAAAACTGGCTACAAGAAGCTTCCAATGGCAAGTTTTTCTGTTGATTATTTATTTCGGTCTTTGTCACAAAGTATTTCATATTCATATCGAGGTTTTTTTAGTTTCGCAACATGGATTCCGACTAGTTTTGTCACGATACCAAAATTATTTCTTTGGTAACACTTTATTTGAAGGGGTGTGCATAAGACTGACATAAACAACATAACACCTGTCATGAACATGTAGGAGTCTTTATGAATTTTTATGACTTGTTGTCATTAAGTGTCATTCAGTAAAGTATGACACTTTTAATGCAAAGTTGACATTGTTTAAAATGTCTTTATGACAATTTTTTTTTTCTTCTTCTTCTTGGACAACCAACCAATAACAGTCTTCAAAAGGTTGTGTCATTCATGGCATCGAGGTCAGCCCCGCCTCCTCACATCATAAGGCCTCCTACTTCCGTGTATCATATAACTACATTTTCCTGTGAATCTTTATACTCTTCCTTAAAGGAATACTCCACCGGTTTTCATATTAAACTATGTTGTTCCCTTAACTAAGACGAGTTGATGCATACCTCTCTCGTCTCAGTGCGTGCTCTCTATCGCTCTGTATTGCCGCAAAACTGTGTTAGCACTTAGCTTAGCCCAGTGCATTAAATATGGGCCCAAAAGAGAAGCGACCAAACACTTCCTCGTTTTCCCTATTTAAACACAGTTACTCGATTAGTGTAACTCGAACTGGGCTGGTGACACAAAATAAAGCGTTGTGTTTTTCTAAGCGTTTAAAATTGATGACTATATTGTATGGCGGAATGCCATGAAAATTGCTTTAGAGCACTTCAACTTGGCGCAATAATACCTTCACTCGTGAAAAGTCCTCCTACCGGCTCGCGCTTCCTCTCCCCCTCCCTCTTATTTCCGTCAATACCATAGGTCAATACAACCAACGTGACATGCGACCAAGCGCGAGCCGGTAAGAGGACTTTTCACGAGTGAACGTATTATTGCGCCAAGTCGAAGTGCTCTAAAGCAATTTTCATGGTATTCCGCCATACAATATAGTTATCAATTTTAAACGCTTAGAAAAACACAACGCTTTATTTTGTTTCACCAGCCCAGGTCGAGTTACACTAATCGAGTAACTGTGTTTAAATAGGGAAAACGAGGAAGTGTTTGGTCGTTTCTCTTTTGGGCCCATATTTAATGCACTGGGCTAAGCTAAGTGCTAACACAGTTTTGCGGCAATACAGAGCGATAGAGAGCACGCACTGAGACGGGAGAGGTATGCATCAACTCGTCTTAGTTAAGGGAATAACATAGTTTAATATGAAAACTGGTGGAGTATTCCTTTAACATCCAATAATATGCCGACCTAACGTGCATAAATAATTTTTATTTTCTTATAGTCAAGGCCAGGAAAAGTTTAGGGAGTCAGATGAGATATTTCCAATTAAATCTCATCTGACTCCCTAAACTTTCCCTGACCTTGACTACAGAAAGAGTTATTATTTCCAAGTTGGTCTCACTGCTCTTGTAAATTAGCTTGAAAGATCAGAGAGAAAGAGGGAGAGAGAGAGAGAGAGAGAGAAACAAAGTCAATAGATCTGGTGCTCTTCTGTAAATTTTTTACTTTTATTTATTATTTTTTAATAATAGAATAGTAATAATTGTTTATATATATATCTTCATCACTTGACATGTCGGTGCATAACTAGTACCCAGCTAGTCGATTACCTGTGCACATCCCTAATATTTTGTGAGTGGCTGAATTGTCTGTCGTATCTCGTTCACAGGTCACAGCGCAGTCACGACAGAGTACGGGATGCCCTCCAGTCACTCTCAGTTCATCTGGTTTTTTGTTGTATACTTTTTTCTTTTTCTTTATTTAAGGTAAGAAATTCACATGTTTATTTATAACATTTAATTAAAATGATATGAAAAATGTAAAAAATAAAGAATTGACAAAAAAACCCAGTAAAAACTTTAAAAAACAGTAAAAAATATTGTGAAATATTATTACAATTTAAAATAACTTTATTTGAATATAATATATATTCTATAAATATAATAAAATGCAATTTCCCGTGAACAAAGCTACATTTTTAGCATCATTACTTCAGTCTTTAGAGTCACCTGATCCTTCAGAAATGATTGTATGTATATGTGTGTGTATATATAAGTCATTGGTCTTAAGTAATCAATATTGAATAACTACATTGTTGATATTTTGTCAGTTTTTGTTGTTGATGTGTGAAAGGAAAAAACGAAATATTTACAATGACTGCGCTGAAGAAAGCTCTTGAATTCGCCTCTGCATTAAACATCACAATGAGATCTAGTGAGAAGCTTTTAGATTCTGTTATGAACCCTATCAGATCAAACCAGGAGACATGAACAAACAAGTTATAGAAGGATTTTCAATCCACAAATCACAAATTCACCATCAATTTAATGTAGTAATGCTAACTGCAACCATGGTATTGTGGCAGAAATATAATTTTTTCAGGGTTTGTACAACCTTTTAAGAGTGAAATTCATGCACTTTTCAAGGGCTTCAAACAACTTTTTCCAGCACTACAAAACTCTAATGTGAATAATTGCAATGCTGGTCGATTTAAGGTGTACCCTTAAACTCTCTGTTTGTACTTCTATGTTAGTCTTGAAAAAGTAACTAATTATTGAACTTTGTTGCTTCATATGGAAAGTTTTAAATATTTATACCATCAGTTGGACAAGTTTTTGTGTCTTCCACAATGGTAGTGGGATTTTTTTTGAATTTTTAATGTGGATTTTTACACACAGCTGAATCTCTTGAAATTTTAATAAACCCAAAATGTCTAATGTCTAATTTGATTTCTTTTCCCAGAATGCATCAGACGAACAATGCCAGGTGTGTTGAATTGTTATGGCGGCATATACTGTCCATCATTCTAATGGCCGTGGCTCTGTCCGTGTCATACAGCAGGTAATATTTTTTTTAAGTGAGTGAGTGCAGGATCTTTGTTCTTTGTAGTGTTGCAGTATTATTGATGTGTTGCATATGTTGTCCCTTGTGTTCATAGAGTCTACCTCCTGTACCACACCTGGGGTCAGGTGATTTATGGGGGTGTGGCCGGTTTGGTGATGGGAGTGGTTTGGTTTTTTATCACCCAAGAGGTGCTAACGCCACTCTTTCCCAAGATGGCAGCCTGGTAATAATGCAAGCACAAACATGTTCATATCCTGAACTTATACTCACAGAGCTCTGTTTCACTATCATGATGGGTTTCTCTCTCTTTTCTCAGGCCTATCTCAGAGTTTTTTCTGGTTAGGGATACAAGTCTCATTCCCAACATCCTGTGGTTTGAATACACAGTAACCAGATCAGAAGCCAGGTAAACTCACCTGCTGCGTCTACTGCCAAAAATCAGATTGAGGGCCTTTCTGACACTCCATGAAATAAGACTTAAAGGAGAACTCCGGCACAAAATGAACCTTTGGTCTAATAACACATTGGCACCTAGTCGACCGTTCTCTGAGATTTGTTTTCATGATAATTGAATGTAAAGAGTTTTATCTCTAAAATCGGTTTAGCGTATAAAACTAGTATATGGGGGCATATAATAAAATAAATCGATTGTAATACCACTAACAAGGCCCAAAATAGCCCCACACTAAGGCTGTGTGTCCACCAAAGCGTTTTTAGACAGCTGAAAACACCAGACGCTCTGCTGAAGACGCCGTGCTTTGGGCGCTTGAGAGCGTTTTGGCAGCGCAGCGTTTTTTCCGCTGTCGTTCTGATGTCATCGTACAGAAAGAATGTTGTGACAGTTGGTCAGTGTGGTTATTCCCGCCCCTCCTCCATTGTGATTGGACGGCTGGGTAAAAAGTGACAGTGATGAGCGCTGCATTTTATCGCAAAAAAAAAAACGCTCAGCGCCTCGTTACGCTCATGGCGTTTAAAATACGTGGCGCTCCCATTGAAAACAATTGAAAACGTACGCCAGGGGCGTGGAAAAACGCTTTGGTGGACACAGGCAGGAGCCATCTTTGGAAAATAGACTCGACAAGTCGAACCACGATCACAATCCGCCGAAATCGCAGCGCCAATCAGAAACTTTGGGGCAGGCTTTACACGATGACGACAGCACAGCGACGGTGAAGCAGATTTTGTACATTTACAAAGGGGTGTGACGGTTATAGTTGAACACTGTCATTAGAACTATATAGCCGGCAAAACCATGTTATTAAAATATTTTTTCACAAACATTTTTTATCATAGAGAATGTTTAAATACTAATATCAGCTTACTTGGGAAACGGAGGCTGAGTTAGTGGTGCTTCAGAGACTGCATGTACGTCTCACCCATAGACAGTAAGGTCTCACCATACCGGCACGCAGTTTGCGTGTCTAAATTGCAAAGTTCATTGCAAAGTTTTTTTGTTAAGGTTTTGTTTACTGTGTGTGATTTATATACAGGGTTCCTACAGGGTCTTAAAAAGCCTTAAAAGCATTGAATTTATGAATTTGGAAATAATACCTTAAAAAGTCTTGAATTTTGATATCTGGGTCTTAAAAATTGTGCTGTATGGCAGTGTTAATTTCATTGACGAAAATAATGATGAAAACGTCTCTTCAACGACATTTTCAATGACGAAAACGAGACGCTAGTTTTGAATGACAAAAACTATGACGAAAATCTATTGACATTTTCGTCAATGAAAAAAAACTAGATGAAAATGTTTGATAGTGTCGATCTGGGAAGCGATCCAGTCAGAACTGATGTCCTGTGTGTGTTTAGCTAATGTTAAAACACAACTTAAAATTGTTCGGCAAACTCTCTTGTGGCCTACTGAAAGGTTTTTATTTTACCTGCTTGACTTATCATCTTTTACCCATTACACATTTGAAAAATACATGAACACAAGTTGAAGGATTTTGTTTTTCTTTGCTGGTAGGGACGGGAAATTGGTATTAATTTTTTTATATAAATGGTCTTAAAAAGGTCTTAAAAAGACTTGAATTTAACTTGAAGAAACCTGTAGGAACCCTGTATATAATGGAAAGAACATTCACTTATAGTTGTCTTGCTGTTAATTTTAAATAAACATAGAGCAAGTTGCTAATCAGATTGTCTGCTCGTTTATTCAAATAGACGAGCGTCGCTCTGCATACGTCATCTCCTTCAGCGCTCTGATTGGTTTTAGGTCTATCCAATTGAGCCCAGAGACATTTGAGCTACGTACCGTTGGTGACGCCCCTTTGGAAAAGATTTGTCTTTGAAGCTTTGCCAGACCAAAACTCAGTTACAAACTGAGAATGGTCTTGTTTTAACCAGGCTCGTATTAAACAGTTTAAACATGAAATTAAAAAGTGACCGTAAAGACATTCACAATGTTTCCCAAAAAATATTAAACCATTTTTAACATTGATAATAATAAATGTTTCTTGAGCACAAATCATCATATTAGAGTGATTTCTGAATGATCATGTGACACTGAAGACTGGAGTAATGATGCTGAAAATACAGCTTTGATCACAGGAATAAATTATATTTTACAGTATATTCAGATAGAAAGAAGCAATTTTGAATTGTAATAATATTTCACAATATTTTATCAAATAAATAAAGCCTTGATGAGCAGAAGAGACTTTTAAAAACAGCAAAAAAATCTTCCCAGCGCCAAACTTTTAAACGGTAGTTTAATTAATAAAATTATCAAATAAAAAAAAAAACAAGTTACAAGGATGCAGATTTAATCTAAATGATGTTAGTAGGGTCTAGCTAGTTTGGGATCAAATGTTGTAATAAACTTAAACTTTCGTAAACTGAAGAAATGTTTGTTTGTTTGTTTGTTTTTTACATTTATTCATTTAGCTGACACTTTTATCCGAAGTGACTTACAATTGCTGTATATGTCAGAGGTCGCATACCTCTTGAGCAACTAGGGGTTAAGTGTCTTGCTCAGGGTGGATTCGAACCCGGCTGTCTCACACCAAAGGCATGTGTCTTATCCACTGCGCCATTATTTTTTTTTTTTTGATAATTTTTGCAAAATAAATTTGGTAACAGGCTTGATGAATGGTCAACATTTAAATACGTGTCATCATGCTATGCTGTAGAATAGCTCCAAATGAAGTCACTTCCTGTGTGTCACAATTTCAATGGAAAGCTCCATTTCTTTATAGTGGGAAAATCAGTAACAGTTTGCATGAAATATTTGTGTAACATACAATTTGGTATTTAAAATATATCTTGTGGAAACCTTTTGGCTTACGTTCTTTCTTTTGTCTTCTCACAGAAACAGACAACGAAAGCTGGGAACGAAGCTTCAGTGATTTGCTTCAAAATCCCATCGAAAACTGACCCCAGATACACACACACATCCATACATATGTACACACACTCTCAAACACACTGGAGTTTCATAGTCTGGACTGTTCTGGTTAATGTGAAAGCACAGAACAGTGTTCTTGTGGACCAAAGGAGCGAGTCTGTATCGCAGACGTGACCGTGACACAACTGTTCGCACGACAAAATGGCCTTCTCCTCCCCTCCCCCCCATTGTCCATAGGCTGCCCTGCGTTCCTAATGCATGCAGACCGTGCAAGAGACAAAACTATTTAATGACAAATGTAATATATATTTTATTCATTAACATTCACAGGGACGATCTTAATGGCGATGTGAAGGGGGGAAGAGGTGCAAGTGAATGAAAGAATTTTTTTACGACTTGGCAAACATATCAGCATGGCATTACTTTAATTTAAACGACATGTTAATGGACCAGGGTCAGGAATTGGGAATTTAAGGGTGGGTAGTAAATCAGGAGTGTGAGGAATGCAGAAACAAATGGCGCATTTAAACCAGATGAGGGGGGTGGGGGTTATTGCTTTTACTCATTTGTATATCCTAAAATAAATAAATAATCATTACAAGGTGAATATCGCAAAAATATGTCCAGGTCACAGTTCACACGAAATTATTATTATTATTATTATTATTTTTTTGCATTTACCAAATTCTCATTAATGTGTCTAGGCGTTTTACCTTTTTATTCTCAATAATGATTTTCATTACTGGGATAGTTATTTTTTTATCGCAAAAATTCCTTTCAGAATGTGCTCGTCACAATGTAAAAAATCATAATGGTCCTAAAATAGGCTTTTCTTTCTTAAAGCAAAATATTTATTTTGTTTGATTTTGGGGTGAAACGCAACCCCGACATGTTTTCGACAGGCTTTGCGAGATTCACCTTGGATTCCTGTTAAAAAGTGTAATGTAAACTCAAAATGCACTTTGTCAATTCGATTCGATATTAACACTAGTTTTGTGTGTGCGTGTGTGTGTAGAGGCAAGGATTCTTGTGTTTCTCCTCTTTGTGGGCCATTTTTGTTTTAAAATTTGTCTTCTGACAGACCGTGTCTCTTGCATTCGCTTTTTCCTCCAGACGAACGCGAGCAGGATTGGTAAATGTCTTGAGCATAAAGGCATTTCAGAACATGGGGTTGCTACAACTAGTTTCAGATTCATCTGTCTCAATTGGTGCTGGGAACAAAATTAGGTCATGGGAACACAATTTGAGTCTGTGTTTGGTCAGAATTATGTTGTTTCAACACCATTTACATTATGTTGTGTTGTACTTGCTGAATGTTTCGCTCTTCAACACCATATTTGAATTGATTTATTGGAATTAATTCAGCTGACGGCTCATGTTTGTTTCAGATAATATGCAGTAACATTTCATTTGAATTGTCATTCCTTTTTTTGTAATATCAATCATCTCAAAGGATGCCATTCTGACAGCGCAGGAAAAATAAACCTCAGCTTTTTAATATTACGGTAATGTTTTTCCTTCTTTTTTCCTTTTTATATTTCTGACCTATTTTTTCCCTGATGTTGGCCATTTTTTCACCTGAACTACTTTTCGCTCGCAACATTCCCATAAAACCACTTTTGAATATTTAAGGACCGGCTTTGCAACTGCTACAACAGGAATATACATGTCAAATGGAAATATGAAAAGGACATTAAAAAAAAGATCTGAACCCAAACCTCAGGTGAACTCTAGCATGTACCGAGGCCTCTGTTTTTAGGATGATGTAGAAACTGTCTGTGACGGGGTGTTTATATAAAGGGAAGGGAGGTTATTGTATAACTTAAGATGATCCTCTCTTTTATCATGTGTAATTCATATCAGGCTGAATAAAAAGCAAAATATGTTTATGTATGACCTGTTGCAGTTATTTGTGGAGGTGTTGTCAGTGTGAATGTTGATTTGTGTAATAGCAAAAAATTAATGTGTATCATAAGTTCATAATGTCTACTAGAGTTTTGGAATACACTCAAATTAATATGATAATATTATTATTATTTTTTAAAGTACAGATACATTTCTTATTTAAACTTCAGAATCATTTTGTAAATTTCACTAGCTGTATATATTCATCGCAAACTAATGTATTTTATCAACTACAAAACTATAGGTTCGGTATACACTAAAATTAATGTTTTATTTATTTATTTATATTTTTATTTTTATTTATTTTAAATCACCTTCTGTATGTATCAAAAAATAATGTATATTATTAAATACAAAACTACTTTCATTAATATTTCAATATTTTTGAGGAAAAAATATTTTACTTCTTGGGTAATTAATGCTTAATTATCTTCCTTGTGCACGTTATTTCACAACTTTAATCAATCGTTTTACTAATTGTTCGGAAGGCCATTTCAATAACACAAGCCCCATATATTCCGAGAATCCCGCGTTGTGGAGCTGCGCAGGCGCAATGGGCCTCCCGGTTCCAGTCACCACGTCACAGCAGCGCGACTCGTGTTTTCGGTGGAAGAGAGCGAAGTCGAGAGGAAAATAGAGAGAGAGGGGGCGAGAGGGAGAGAGACCATGTAAAAGCACGCTGCTGTGCTGAATGGACATGAGGTATTTACATTACAACCGTGTCAGTGTGTGGAAGAGATGAAACAGCCCTGAAAGACTCCGTGTCCTACTTTGGAGCTTTGCGGGTAAGCTGATTTCCCCCCTCTCATATTTACATTTGATTTTTTAATGTAACGTTATTCATTAGTTGACTCTTCCTCCTGCAGAGCCCATATGGTTGGTTAATGGCTCTGACAAATGGTCTTAAGTTGAAAAGTAAATGCTAACACATAAGGCATGCCACAGTTGCAGAACAACTTTTGCTTAAATACTTTCTCATACTCTTTGTGGAGACTATGCTAACCATTTGTGCCAATTAAAATACATCTTCCTTTTTTTCTTTTACAATGTTTGTCTTTGAGTGTTTGCTGGCTCTCAGATCTTGACTCTAATATCTTTCACAAACCAAAACCATAACAGAGCAGAAAACACTCACAGTGGAATTATTTAAGTTTCGTTTCTTCATATTTCGTTAAGTTGCTTGCTTCATTCTAAGGTAAGTTAAATAAGGCAACTAACGGACGTTTTATATCCACTGATTTTACCGTCGGAAATATAGTTTTTTTTTTATTTCTTAATACTATATTCTTATTTCATAATATTCACATGTGTGCACAGAATATACCTGCAGCTACTAAGTTAGTTGACACACCCTTGTTTTATTGTATTCTTCTGTACAACATAAAATGGATGCTACAGATCAGGCTGTATTAACCTTGATTTGTGTATTTCTTAGACAGTTTTTCACTGTGTGGGAGAACACGTTTGTCTTCTGATCTATTATATCTGTTCACACTTTATCGGACACACCATGCTATCATTGTTTGTCATTTGTGTTAACTTTGACTTGTT
This sequence comes from Cyprinella venusta, assembly GCA_038021265.1. Classification (NCBI taxonomy): domain Eukaryota; kingdom Metazoa; phylum Chordata; class Actinopteri; order Cypriniformes; family Leuciscidae; genus Cyprinella; species Cyprinella venusta. The sequence continues at coordinate 18,173,511 of CM075880.1, read as the reverse complement.
CCTTTTCGATTACTATTAACTTTTATTGCTATCTGATTTCTTTGTGTACTGTTTTTCTTAGATCTGCTCATGATTATGAAGGGTGTTTATTGAAATACAACTAAAACCATGTTGCAGATATAGTTACAGAAAGGCTCAAGATATAAATTGGTTCAGATGATTGATAGATTGATAGATAGAGGTATAGATAGATGTATAGATAGATGTATAGAGGTATAGATAGATGTATAGATAGATATTGTAGAAACAACCCCACACTCACACGCTATTGCCATGTAATTAGTGAGTTGGAACGAGTGAGAGTTAACAGATGAAATTTGTACAAAATTGTCATTTATTAATACAATTGAGCTATAATACTCCAGAGTGATTAATCAAGAAAACAAGGTATAAGCTGCATGGCAATATCAGTGTTTTTCCCTCAAATTTTTTGGTAAATCTGTGCTGGGTCTACTAGGTGGTTTTGGGGACATGAAAATTGTGGATATATGTTAAATGCCTCAATCTGGCGCAATTTGCGAGTTCAAAATTAAAAGCTCCGTCATTGAATAAGTCTATACAACTTGTCGACGAATCACAACAAGCGTATCAGTGAGAATACCCATTTAAACGGCATACACACAGACATTATTGATACGGCTTTCAATAGTAAGCAATAAAAATGGGCACAACAAATCTGCCGTGTGAGTATATAACTCGTGAATGCCCCCCTTTTAAAAATCTTGCTTTCAACACCCCTGTTGTTCTCTGAATGCCCCCGTTGAGAACCACTGATAAATGATTATCCACTGTTATCCATGGTCAAGAATGTATTTGACTGATATGAATGTGTCTGGTCATTGTAATCAACTTGTATAATGATCGTGCTATTGCTTTAAAAAGTGATTTGAGCACATGTCTGAGCCCTCAAGTAAAAGATGGAAAATTGGTCTTTGTAAAACAATCCTCAAATTATTGAATCGTGAGTCAATAATCATAGGTGAAAAGTGTGATGTTTGTGCACATGCCAGAAAAAAAGTTTATTTTTTCAAGAGTAGGTTAAACCTTTCTCAGAAAGCATCAATGAACACTTAAGTTCAGGTAGAGTTTTGATGTTTTTTATTTTTAACATTTTCCAAAAGTAATTGGTATGCGTTTAAAAGACAAAGTTTGGTTGGTTTCATGGCCTTTTATTTTAGTTTGTAGCGTTTCTGATTTTTGGTTGAATAACTATTAATATATGAAACCGTTTAAAATAGGTGTGCAGTGGCTGACCTGCAGTTACTCTGTGAACAGAGTCGACTTTGATAAAGTCTGTTTTGTCATGCTGACAGGATTGCCAGACTCTTGAAGTACGGTACTAAGCTCTCTGCATCTGTGTGCACAGGTGATTATGATGGAAAAGTGTCTGTGGTGCACCACGGCCCTGGAGGCGGATGGAGATGTGGCGATCGTCGACATGTTGCGACGCTACAGTTTAGGGAATCTCTCTGAGAATGTGATGAAGTCTCTGAATGAAGACTTGAGCTACTGCCAGGAGTGTGTGGTGGAGTATCATCGAGCCAGAGACAAGGTCCCTGATCTGCACAAGGTACACAAACAATAGCATATTTACAATACAAAGACATTTTAAGTGGCAATTACTTGTATTTGTATTATACTTTATTGTCCCATTCCTGGGAAATTTGTCAATGATTTGTCATCAATCACACGACACAATACATGCAATAACCTATTTCAATGAATTATAAGAACTAGCAGCATATTAAATACTGAAGACCCTGAATCTTCTCCCTGATATTTACTTGTATTAATACACTGTTTGGTGGTGTGAATGCAATTGCACAGCAATTCTAACTCCATGCTTTCATACTAGGGGGTTAGGTGTTTAAGATGCATTCATACTTGGCAGGTTTGGTTTGGTTAAAATGATCTCTGGTGCAATTGTTCTGTTATGCCTAGTTCACACTACATGATTTTAAAACGTAGGGCTGAACTGTGCAGTTCACACTATGTAGGCCTGTTCACACCGGGACGAATTTCGCGTGCGTTATTCGCCGACGTTTAACGCCTTGTGACTAAACAAAGGGCGCCAATGTGAGTGTTCACACCAACGCGTAAAAGCATCATTTTAAAAAAACTGCGTCTGGTTCGTTTTTTTAGTTTGATGCGCTGCGTCAAAAGCGATCCGAACAATGAGATTGGTGCTTTTGCTCACGTGTTTGAGCGCCCCCAAGTTGTGTTTTACTTTATATTCAGACGCTCCAAACACAAAACGGTTTTGCCGAGCACAGCACACATATGCAACGGTGAAGAAGATGTATGCATCGCCGTCTTCACAGCCATGAAGAAATAAGACTAGGAAGATGCAAGACAAGAGGAAGGTAGAGCTGCTGTTCTTGTTGGTGCTAGAACATAAAGAACTTTTTGACAAACACGAGAGGGACCATAAACATCTTGATAAAAGAGAACTGATATGGAGTGGTATTTCAGAGCAAATCGGTGCCATCTAATGTCGGAATGAATTTGCATATTAACTCGACTCATCATCAGCGGAAATCGCTTGGGTGTGAACAACGTTGAAAAACGCTAACGAATAATGCGCGCTGATATTTGTCCCGGTGTGTACGGGCCTTATGACTTGCTCTCAGTCAAATCAGGAGTGTTCAAGTTGTTGAGCTGTTCACACCACACAACACAACGTGATTGATCCGCAACAAGAGCTAACCCAGTTTTGTCACAAAATCACGTGATAAGGTGAACCAGAAATGATCCAAAACAGCATTGCGTCAATACCCTGCGATGAAGAGAACACAACACGTGAATATGGACGTCAGGCAGAAACTAGTGCTTCAAACTGTTTGCGCGATGATTTGCTCTGAAAAAAAAATGCAAAAAAGGTTTACCCGGTGACCTCAACCCATGCCTTGCTCTGATTGGGTGGAGCTCATGACATCACTGAGGTTGAGTCGCGTGACAGCTCTGGATATCTAGCATGCTAGATATTTTTCTGGGCTCGGCGACGCGTCTTTGATGCGTTGTTGTTGGCTCTTTCATGCTAAAAGATTGACAAGCGTTCATTGTTCATTGTCATTGCACGCGATAACACCCTGACCTGTTCGAGCTCAACGATTTGCAAGTCGGGCTTAAAATTTTGTACTGTGAACTTTGCTTCAGTGTGGTTTTGAACCAGCGTTGCCAACTGTACCCTGGTGTGCACCAATTAAGCAGACCAAGATCCATGCCTTGCCTTGTGACCGTTAAAAAGGATGGTCTATTATATATGTTGGAGTGGAAGTTCACCAATAAAATTTAAGTCCGTCTGTCTTACAACCGAAATATCTCCGAGAGAGGTGCAAATTGACCTCTAAGCAAAACTGAGTACTGACCAACATAAATATTAGTTTAATCGGAAACATTTTATCTGACTCCCTACTCTTCCCAGGCATACTGACCTTGACTGCTGAAAGAAGCATACTGTTTCTCACAGCATTTGAAGATTAAAACTTTAAAGATAAGACAGACACCAAAAAAGAGTTTAAAGGGGACAAGATATCTGAGTTTTCTACCATGATGTCAAGAGGAGCCTGTGATCAGTAGTTACATGGGGCTGTGCGCAAGGTACAACTTAGTCTAGTTTTGACGTAAATGGGCACCAAGTTACAACTTGCGCACTACTAAGTATTTATGTTGCACCATTAAACTTAGTTTAAACGTAACTCTACATTCCAACTAAATGTTTACGGCAGCCTCCGATCGGGAGTAAGGGTTGGAATAAAATGTCTGACAGACTATCATGTCTCAAATGTCTGCATCAGCTTCCCTTTTACCTGACAGACTTCAATTCTTTACACATATATGATAATGCTGACATTTACACTCGCTTACATTTTAAGAGAGAGAATATTATGTGAAAAGATTACTTTGTTAGCAGCTCTTTCACACGAACCCGTCCTAAACAGCGCTGCTGTGTGCATCAGTCCATTTTTTGCATGTCAAGTATCAGACATAATCAATAAAGGTAATTTCAATAAAAAACGTTTGTTATTCATGATCAAGTATCACATTAAATGGATCCTATTTTTACCGTTAGTAAGGTGAGGCAAGGCAAAAGAAATTAGAATGAAGGATAAACTGAAATTCATGGCATTTCAACACAACTTCTGCTCACGCATTTGAAGGCTGCTATTGGTTCATCGACGCTAAACGTCATATTATGCGATCACGCGTTGTATTATGCGTTTACGACCTACTAGCTACGTTCTACCTAACGAACAAATGGTGCAATGGAATGAAGTACAGAGTTGGTTACAAATTAGCTAGTAGTCACTAGCTATTTAGCAAGCCTCTAGTGTGGACTTTACGTTAGAATTTAAGAAAGAACTTACGAACGGCTGGTGCAACCCTACCCTGAGGCCTTGCCTTGTCTCAAGTCACGAGTGTCTCAAGTCACCTTTATTTATATAGTGCTTTTTACAATACAGATTGTATCAAAGCAGCTTCACAATAATAAACATTAAAATAATACAAGTTTGTTTCTAGAAAAAAATTATCGTCAAAAAAAATTTGTTGAATAATTATATCTCCTCAATTAAGCAAGACGAAAGGCAAGGCAACGGTGGCAAGGAAACAAAAATAAGTAACAGAATGGAGAAAAACTCCTTGGGAGAAACCAGACTCAGTCGGGGGCCAGTTCTCCTCTGGCCAACAAAGGAATTGTGTGTGATTTATGATTCAGACAGCATTACAGGTCAGAGGCCAAGAGAATTTACAACATTTCTGTACTTTAGTCAAAATTTTGTAAAAATCATTATATGTATCATATGCCATGACCTCCTCTGGGCAGCGACCTGCTTGAAACATTCCCGAACATTAACATTCTTTAGAAGCAATTACTCTGTCCTCCTCTAATCCCTGTCAAATTCAAAAGCATCATATATTAACCACAAAGGTAGAGCGTCTCTTTTAAGTACATAATATATATGTATATTCAGACCCCCTTAAATTTTTCACTCTTTGTTATTTTGCAGCCATTTGCTGAAATCATTTAAGCTCATTTTTCCCTCATTATTGTACACACAGCATCCCATATTGATATTTTATTTATTTTTTTAAAGAAAAACTGAAATATCACATGGTCCTAAGTATTCAGACCCTTTGCTGTGACACTCATATATTTAACTCAGGTGCTGTCTATTTCTTCTGATCATCCTAGAAATGGTCCTACACCTTCATTTGAGTCCATCTGTGTTTGATTATACTGATTGGACTTGATTAGGAAAGCCACACACCTGTCTATATAAGACCTTAAAGCTCACAGTGCATGTCAGAGCAAATGAGAATCATGAGGTCAAAGGAACTGCCTGAAGAGCTCAGAGACAGAATTGTGGTAATGCACAGATCTGGCCAAGGTGAGAGAGGTAAAGAAGAACCCAAAGATCACTGTGGCTGAGCTCCAGAGATTCAGTCGGGAGATGGGAGAAAGTTGTAGTAAGTCAACCATCACTGCAGCAATCCACCAGTCGGGGCTTTATGGCAGAGTGGCCCGAGGGAAGCCTCTCCTCAGTGCAAGACACATGAACGCACACCTGAAGGACTCCAAGATGGTGATAAATAAGATCATCTGGTCTGATGAGACCAAGGTGGAATTAAGGTCAAAAAGTTCTAAGCGGTATGTGTGGAGAAAACCAGGCACTGCTCATCACCTGTCCAATACAGTCTCAACAGTGAAGCATGGTGGTTGCATCATCAGCTGCAGGCACAGGACGACTGGTTGCAATCGAGGGAAAGATGAATGCGGCCAAGTACAGGGATATCCAGGACTAAAACCTTTTCCAGAGTGCTCTGGACCTCAGACTGGCACGAAGGTTCACCTTCCAACAAGAGAATGACCCTAAAATAACGCTAAAATAATGAAGGAGTGGCTTCACAACAACTCTGTGGCTGTTGTTGAATGGCCCAGCCAGAGCCCTGACTTAAACCCCATTGAGCATCTCTAGAGAGACCTGAAAATGGATGTCCACCAATGTTTACCATCCAATCTGATAGAACTGGAGAGTATCTGCAAGGAGGAATGGCAGAGGATACCAAAGTTCAGATGTGGAAAACTTGTTGCATCTCTCCCAAAAAGAGATCAAAAGGGTGCTTCTACTAAATACTGAGCAAAGGGTCTGAATACTTAGGACCATGTGACATTTCAGTTTTTCTTTTTTAATAAATGTGCAAAAATGTCAACAGTTCTGTGTTTTTCTGTCAATATGGGGTGCTGTGTGTACAATAATGAGGGAAAAAATGAACTTAAATGATTTTAGCAAATGGCTGCAATTTAACAGAGTGAACAATTTAAGGGGGTCTGAATACTTTCCGTACCTACTGAGATTATATATATAACGGTTTAATTTCTATGAATACAGATTAGTAACAAGTTATATACTTTATAATCTTTTCATTTAAAAATAGAGATTAGTTAATTTTATGGAACCGACTTGGTGTGTGTTCTTGAGTGCAAAGCAGTTAGAAATTATATTAAATTTATTTATTTTGAAAATGTAAAAATTTAGTTTTCTGTGATCGTGTTTTAGGTGTACGGGATGGAATATGACGCTATAGTACAAAATTAATTTAGCTATATTAATAAAAATGATACTTTTGGTTAAACAAAATCGTTACAGTAATCTTCTAGAAGATACGAATGTATTAACTTTAAAGATTTAATTTAAACAATGAATTTTAAAATATCTTATTTAAACTTTTACTATTTTGCTTTGAGATAAATTTAGTACAAACAAAACTTTGACTCCGTAAAAGCATTAGCAGACTAAAACTACACCATGAGGCTCATCTGCTCTTGTCACCCTGTATCCTGAAGCTAACATTAATGATTGTCAAGTAACTTCTTTCTCAGATGATACGCTGGTGATCCGAAGGGCTTTATAAGCATCCTATCAATGGGGGTCAGCCTGAGGCATCACAGACTTTAAATGTCTTCATTGTTCTCCTTTCTCTGAAGATAGGTCTATGTGGCCAATTCCCTACAAATAAAACTTACGTGAACATACGTTCAATTCATCCGTGTGATGACGTGTGAGATCCCCAAATTTTAGAGTTCTTTACATGCACCCTGATAAAAAAAAGTACTTTAAGTTCCAGTCAAGTTTTTCCACAGTCCATTGATGTAGAATGTTTATAATAAATTTTTTAATAATTCACTGAATTTAAAACATCTTTTTATTTTATGCTTGTACAATGAAATAAGTTTTTAACACTAATCGAACACAGACACACTCACACTAAAACACTCCAACACTCAAACAGGCGCACACATCTTTGTGGGGACTCTCCATAGGCGTAATGGTTTTTATACTGTACAAACTGTATATTCTATCCCCTTACCCTGCCCCATCCCTAAACCTACCGCTCACAGGAAACATTCTGCATTTTTACATTTTCAAAAAACATTAATTAGTATGATTTACGCTGTTTTCCTCATGGGGACCGCTGGCTGGTCACCGTAATGTAGGTGATTGTAGGGGACATTTGGTCCACACAATATAATACAAACACACACCTCTGGTTTAGAGTCTGTAAGATTATGGGGAGAGACAAACACTTCAGAAAATCACTTTGGGGATCTTTTGTATTTTAACTTATTGCAATTTTGTAACCCATTCATATATGTATGGAAATGTATTACATATGAAATATGTAAGATGAGTTTTATTTTATTTAACATAATTGGATCAAAAAATATATAATATCTTTCTAAAAATCTACATTTATATCAATGTTTTTCAACTCTAGTTAGTGTGAAATATTTGTAAATAACTAAATGTACATTTTATAACCATTTCATTTATATACTTTTAAAGAACAGAATTGTTTTTTTTTTTCAACTTTAGTGTAAAACATGATATATATTCTCACTTTCATCGTCTAACATTAAATCAATTGACCCACGAGGGCAGAGACATATTTATTACACACTAGGTCAAAGAACACTAGGTCATCAAAAGGGGAAGGTCAATCCAAGGGCATGGGGAGGGACTTGGTCAAAGGTCACCATCAATCATTTTGACATGAGCTATATCATAATACTACTTGGCGCTCCTGGCGTTAATGTGTGTGTGTGCGCCTATGTATGTTCTCTTTTCATATTTCGTATATGTGCATGTATATTTGTTCACTGATATCGTAGACTTATGTGTTTTCACAATTTCTAGGCGACAAGAGCAATCCTCCGTTGGCTCGGTCCGAGCGCTTCAGAAGTGCACTTATGATATGGGATGCTGCTGTAGTTAGCAACAATTTGTTAATATTGTGACAATAGACCTACATTTTGTTACTTTAAGTTTCAAAGTAATCAGTGTTGGAATGTAAGGACCTGCATACTTCAAGTAGCCTAATCATGTATAAAAGTGAAGTAGCCTACTTTTTCCATCACAGGACAGCACCATACGCATTGTTTTACATTAAACTACACAAAAGTATATAGTTTAAATGTATAAACTTTCCAAACCCTTAGAGACATTACAAAAATAAACAATGTCCAGAGCCATGAATTCTCTTTTATTTACATCTTTAAAGTTGCATAAAATAATGAATAATAAAGAAATAATGTATCGATTAATATTTACACCCCTAGTGTGCAAATAACCGAGGACCTCTCCTGGTCTACCAACACTGCATTACTGGCTGAGAAAGCCCAACAGTGCCTCGATTTCCTCTGCAAACTGAGGAGTGTTAGAGCTCCAGCACCCATTATGTGCTCATTTTATCGTGGCACCATTGAAAGCACCCTGACCAGCTTGCATCACTGTGTGGTTTGGTAAATCCACCACTCACAACCAGAAAGTGCTGTAGCGCATAGTGAATATAGCTGGAAAGATCGTAGGTGCCACACCGTTTTCCCTCAATGACATTTACAATGCGCAATTTACCAAAAAAAGCACTCAGTATAGTGGATGATCCCACCCCTCACATGGGAGGAAGTATCGGAGCCTGCGGGCCTGGACCATTAGCCTAAAAAAACACCTTCAACCACCAGGCTTTTAGGATGTTGAACTCTTTTCCCTCTTAGCCCTACCCTCAGATGCACTGAACTGGGGCCTCATTTATAAAACTGTGAGTAGGATCTGTAAAACCCGGGTCCAAATTGATCCAAATGCGGCATCCAATCAGCAGGAGAAGGTTACTCTGCGTATTTCTTGCCTTTCCTTCACGCAACGCAACAAGATTAAATACAATACATTTTCTTATATGTATTGACTCGTTTATTCATCTGACTCCATAAAATGAATAGGTGTTAATGATATCCGTGCATCATTAAACGTTAGCGAATGTTTGATTATTCAATTAGACACTGATTTTTAGTTTATCAGTAATCAGGAAACAATATCGCTCAGCAGTACTTACTCGAAGCCCGCACGACACACTCTCGTCAGTTCCAAAAACCAATTCAGAGGTAATTTGACTTAATGGGCTAAATATACACGCATAAGTTCCGCATTTGACGCAAGGATGCTCGTCCATTTCCGGTTGTGTAGATTAAAGCGGAGGAAAACGGGATTATGGCAGAGTCTTCAAAATTTACTGTCCTCCCGTCTTTGAAACGAAAGGTACATATGTTTAGATGTAATTTTATATATAGTTATGTTTATTTAATATAATTTTAAAAAGAAGCATAAACACAACGAGGGGTGTCTGTTTTATCTGTTTTTGTGACTAACGTTTCTTTAGTATAACCATGGAGTATAAAATTCAATATAAATTCTCGGTATTGCATTGGACTCTACGATTGGCGGAAGTTATCGAGCATCCTTACACCTTCACCGGAAATACCGCCGTGCATAGAGCCCATATCTGGGGTCTGCCGTATTCACACGTACAATCAGAGATATCTTACAAGTCCCCCTTGAATGCCTTCTCTAGAACTTAAAGTCCCCGTGAACCGGAAGTTGCAAACGATTTTTCTCCAGTGCTGTGACGTATTTCCAAGTGAAACGGAATATTGAACAGAGGGCAGGGTTTTACTCTAGCGCTCCTCCTCTCCATCTCTTGCTCATAGCAAACTAACGGTTTGAGGGGAGTGGTTAAGCGTTTCCCCACCCAAGTTGTGAAACCCACGTTATCAGAATTCGAAATCATTCCAGACCGGAAGTAACTTTTCAGATTTTGATTAAAGATTACCTAGGTAAAAAATTTTTTTTAAATATATATTTACTTGCACAGATTAATTGTTCACCACAAGACTAGTAATATGTGCTAACAAAGTAAATAGGTTCAATTTTGATTTCATGGGGACTTTAAATCAATGTGTTACCTTGGTAGGGACGAAATGACCACCATGAAAGAAAACAGTTAATCAACTCTTCAGGTCAAAACCCGTGGTCTGAGAACCACACACGTTTATCCAAAGTAATCATTAACTTAAAACAGTGAATATGGACACAACCAAAACTAGGTTGAGTAAAACAGTGTTTGCTGATTCTAGTCAGAAATAGCTTGCCCCTCATTCAAGTACACTTAAAATGGTATCGGATATTAGCCGTCGCTAATCTGACGCAAAAGATGTGGAACTATTCAAATCCAATGATCTAGGAAAAAATAATCTTTCAGAGTCACTCAGAATAAAATCAAATGTTTACAATTTATTGAACAGGTAATGAAGCAATAATTCAAAATCAAATTCAAAGGATAAAAATCGTCACTTAAGCATTTTATAACATTGATTCCGAAATCACAGAATTTGTAGAAATCATTACCTGTCAATAGAGTTAGACACAGCGATTGTATGGGCAGTCAACCTACAGACTCCCTGAACCTTTCAATTATTACCAACCAAATGGTGATGTCTTTCATTACAATTAGATTTTGGTTTTGTATTCAGTATCTCACACCTTGAGGTCTGCCTGATTTCACATACAGGAGGTATTCTTATTGAGGCTGTTAAGGGACACATCACTTTTCTCATGTTTCATAGCTGGGAGAATGAGACCATTTTACCGGGTGCACTGTGACACTTTAAAAAACACTAAACACGAATAGTTACATTTATTTTAACACACATTACATTGCATTGCATAAGTTTTCAGTGTATTTCACGTGAGGAGGAGAAGGGGGATGTGGGGGAGATGGTGTGTGTGAAGTGTGAACTGCTCTGTGTGCTGTGTCTCTAAAATCCCTTACATATGCAAGAGGCAGTTACATATTCATGAGACATTTTAAGTGTTTCCCATGTAGGCCTTTTGCCACATCGAGGGGTCGACCAGACATACTGGTACCAGCTTTACAGATCCTTAGTAAAAGTGTACTTGCACCCAAAAGTCAAAAATGTTGTATGCAAAAAAAAAAATTCAGAGTTGATAGATGAAAAAACAAATGCTTGTTACAGATCATAAATGAGTTTAAACTAACAGATAGATAGTAGCTAGGCTTAAAGTTTCTTGCCCCTGACCACTGCTGGTGTCAGGTTTGTGGTTGCAAGGAAGAGCAGAGAACTTCTCTTTCTTCCTCCTGTAATCTTTCCTTGCAGCTGGCTTTTGTTCCCTCCAAGTGCATCTGATTGTCTATAATAAGTAACATACTTGCATAAGACTGCTGTTGTGAAAAAGAACTGTTTCCAACATGCTTGCATGAGATCGCTGTTGTGGAAAGAGAGCTATGTTTCCAACAATAACCAGTGATTAAAAGAAATGAGGTCCCTCGTGTATGTCATTAATGGCTCATTTAGCTGAGGAGGAAAGGCTCAAGACAAAGTAATACATTTAAAGCTTCATAGCTTCGATTAGCTAGGAGAGTTCCCTTAAACAATTTGCATTATGAGGCAGCACATGCTTTTTATTGTGCCCTTCTCGACCTCTGCGTTTGGATGAAGACGGAGGTTCTGCTGAATAGTCAGAGAAAGCAAGGCCAATGCCATCCTTAGATGGGTCTATTTTCACAACGCGCATCAAAAAGTCATGACGTCACAGTCCTGCAAAGTAAAATCTTTAGCAACCGTGTGAAAGTGAATGGCACTTAAGTCAAAATACTGAGTATAGTACAGCAGATTAGTAAAAAAAAAAAGATCAAGCTTGAAATTTGGTACAGATACTCTCAAAGGGCCACTATTTTGGAAAAAGGCGTTGACCACACAAAAATTCAATATGGCGGCCAATTTTCAAGACTGCCGCCACTGCTATTAAATGCTTATTATATCAATTATTCAAACAGTGATCCAAGCATAATATTTGATACAGAAACTCTAAAGAACATGTTATTGGAAAAAGATGCTTGTCCCTCAAATTCAAGATGGTCTCCATTTTTAAAGATGGCCACCATTCCTGTTGATTATGAATTATTATTATTTTTTTTCAAATGGTGATGCAAGCATAAAATTACCATCTTGGTCACCATCTTGAATTTTTGAGTGACACGCCTTTTTCCATGATAATGGTAATTGAAAAATATTTGTACCAAATATCATGATAACATCACCATTTAAAAAAAAGATTCAAGAAAAATGGTGGCCATTTCAAAAAAATGGTTACCATCTTAAACTTTTTAAGGGGACTTTTTTTTGAGAGAAGAGAGTATTTTCATACAGTAGTTTGAACGGTTGACATAATCAGCATTTGACAGAAATAGTGGCCATCTTGAAAAAAATGGCCACCATGTTGAATTTTTGGGTGGATAATGGTGACCTTTTTCACAAAAAGTGTCGTGACCCTTAAAGTATCTGTGCCAAATTTTATGCTTCTATACCAATTTGAACGATTCTTTTGAAATATGCCATTAATCTGTTGCACTAGTATAAACATCTATTGGTACCAATATGCATCAAAAGAATAAACGTGCGTCATTGTTTTCAAGAGCCTCAATTTTCACAGTCCACACTACAATGTGAATATTTTTCAATTTATCCACTTGAGGAAACTGATGACCAAAATGGAGAGAAAGAGATTTGTCAAAGAAATAAAAAAAATCAATTGTGCAGACAAGGCCTAATTTGGGCCTGAAATTCCCTGGTTTTGTCCGTTGCGCTTCATTGCACTGACATATACATGTTCTACAAACATATTTCTCTAATGAAAATGTACTATTAGCATCTGTGATATCTGTGCATCATTAATGAATTCTCCCCTCCCTAAGCTAAAAGCTCTATTAGTAAACTCTAAAGTGCAATATTGGAGATGCCGTCCCTCCAGAGGGTGTCTATTACGCTTAATGCATGCAGCAAAGGAGTGTTTTTACTCAGTCGCTTTATACTTGTTTTTGGAATATTCCATTTTATTAATCGACTCTTGTATGATCCAATCTTTCTGTTGTACGAGTAACAATCTCTGTAAATCATGCTTTATCTCCCGGATATCCTGCCGGATGTCTTTTAGTTGTGGCCTACGCTTTTGTCTTCTAGCGGTTTTCCTTTTCATTTTAGTCTTCGTCATTCTCATCTCCTGTTACAAACCTTTTGAATCTTGGGAGAAAAAGGCATGCAAATTACTGCATGTACTGGAAAACATCCCACACAATCCAGTCTTATTCAAGTATAGTGATAATTTATTAAAAGGAAAAGAGATTATTTACATGAATGTATAACTTCTATACAAATCATAACCAGGGAAAAGGTCTGCAGAAGTAAGAGGTAAAGAGAAAAGAACTAGATGGTGCAAAACCAATCGTACTAGATATAAACTCTCAAACATTAAAATGGTACAGTGGAATCATGCATCTCCAACAGAGCAAATGAAAGTGGGATCTATCGTGCAAATCATCTCCGCTTCCCACACAGGTGTGCTGTTTATAGGCACATGGCGTGCCCTCATTGGTGAAGCCACATTGTATCATCACCAAGAATTTCTATGATTGACTGATGGATGAATCTATCAGGTAGCTGCATCGTCCGACTGAGAGTGAAATTAAAGCGAGAACAGGGGGAAGAAAAAGACAACCCCAAACAAATAATAACAATAGGATGTGTTTTTGACATCCTCTCTTGTGCCGTCTCGTTAACTTTTTGTGGTTGGTTATAAACATTTAGGTCACAACTTTTGCTTATTTCATCCTGTTTATAAAGAAAGGAAGTCAAGTGCAATGTCATTCTATGAATTGCTGGTGCTTTTATAAGACATGGCATTCAAGAAGCATCATTTTGTAACTACCTTAAAACCAAGAAAAATAACTTCTTTGAAAGGGGTAAATGGCAATATAAGTGTACAAAACTATAGATGGAGTGCATTACTTTCCATTTTATTTCTAAAAAAGGAATCAATCTGGTGTTTGGATGCTATCAGAAATGTGCCTCTGTTTTGCCTCTTGCGCTGAAATGGTTTTTTGTAATCGCTTGAATGTGTAAATTGGCATGAAAACTTGTGCAAGTGATACACTTTCGCTCTATGATGTTTAAACTTTGCAACTAACCCATGAATAGCACTACGATCTGATTCTAAATACCAAACTATACACTTGCATTATGCATTAAGCAGATGAATTTATTCTAAACAACTTGCATTTAATTCAAGGTACATTTGTATATTTTAAGGTCATGCAGTCCCTGAGGATTTAATTGTAAACTGTGCTGTATTTGACTGTTTCAGCTTGCATGAGAGACTAATTCTCAATCTCTTACAGCGTTTGTGGGAAATGGAAAAGGCTCGACTCCTGAGTGTGTTGAAATTTAATCTGGATAAGGAGCTGGGAGAGGATGATCTATTTATCATCGAAGATGATCTTGCCAAGCCAGTGTCGATGATCTCTCCTGCGGAATTCTACGAAAGTCTGCGCTACACACTTTTTGAAGTTCTGAAGTATCCGTACCTGCTTTGCCACCGTGATCTGTGTAAGTTATGTACCCATAACCAACCTCATTCTGTGTGGTGGTTAAAAATAAGAACTTCAAACTGGGGGGGTTGCTGTTTTTTTTTTTTTTTCCTTAAAGTGCAAACCAAGTTGTTCACAGTGATTTGTCCCGGTTCAGAGCAGCGTTTTATTAGTTTTTTATTTTATCTTTTAAGAAACTAGAGCTCTTGAGCAATAGTTATTTTACTGTTCTGTTCCACCGAGTCTGAAATTTTCGTGTGCATTTTTTCATGTTCTTGATTCGGTTGCTCTGAATTGTCAAAACACCATTCAAACTCTTTGCTATGGATGCGAAAAACGCAGAAAATCGACCCCGATCCAATATGTATTATTTAATTTTTTTTAATGACGTATGAAAGTTTAGGAGGCAGTGTGCAAGTGTGATTTACGTAACATGATTTTTTAATTTTTTTCTTTTTTTACGTGTGGCAATTTCGTATGCGAATTTCAGTCTCCGTGTGCAAGGACCTGCAAGCTAACCATGTGTTTTGATTTGTTAGTACAAGTTTAAATGTAAGTTAAGTATGGAGTAAATCCCTCAAGGGAAATTATAGTGGTATACAGAACAAATTATCCACATATTGGCACATAACACCAAATAAAATTTTGTTGAATGTGCTAGTCATTATTTTCTAAATAAACACTGACTGGTGTAATACAAACATCTAACGTTGTTGATCTTGTATGATATGGATATTTGATAGTTATTCAACTTCGCTTAATGGCGGGTGTGGCCATTGTAACTTGATTGTGTTGTGGCTTCCGGTCTCATCCACTTCCAGTTATTTAAGCTGTACAAAAACAGTTTGTTATGCTGACTGATATTGCAAACTTTTACTAATCATATTTTATTATTGTAATTTGTAATCATAAACTGTTTTGGAGCGCAAATTATTTGACCATTTATTGCATTTTGTTATTCGTCCAATTATTTATTGTAGCAGCTAATGAACTGGAAGTGCCCACACAATCACAGAAAATAGCTTACTTTCACTTTGCTACATAAGGTGAGTATATTTTAGTGCTTGTACTAAAATATTTGCCACAATGGGCTCTTTTCACATTTCTGGGGCTCTCAGAAGCAGATGTCATCATAGTTGGATAAACCTGTGGTGAATGAAAAATACATGTTTTTGCATCCCCATTTTCTCTTATAGCAAAAGTAAAAAAATGTGCAATATTGTTTCCATGACTTTCCAAAAGAGAAAAATATTGAGATTGATTACAGTCTTCAGAATAGAGCAAAATGTCAAATTTGCCGTCACTCCCACAGGCGTTATATTAGAAACAACCACACAGCAGCGTTAACCAGTTATCTGTAATTTAATGACAAGGTGATATAACAGTATTAATGTATATTCAATTTAAAAATGAAAGTCTAAAAACTGCAAAATTTACAGTTGGTTAGGTGTCCCATTATGCTTTTTATTTTTATAAAGGTTCCGAATTTTGTTTTTTAGGTCTCCTACAAAAGGTTTACATGCATCAAAGACAAAAAAAAACCCACTTAATTTTAACAAAATACATTGCACATATACTATATTTTTGATTGAATGGTTTTCAGTCTATTTAAGCCCCTTCTTTTGGCTAGTCTACTCTGCTCTGATTGGTCAGACGGCCCAGTCTGTTGTAGTTGATCTCAGCGCTTAATTTCCTCACCGCTTAATACACAATGATATGAACAGGAACTGTTTTTTTTTCTGTACCAATTACAGTGCATTCCTCATCCTATTGTACTGCATGCTAATTAAATTTGCAGCCTTGAAAATAGCCCTGCCGTGACGCGTCAATCACAAACCAAACTCTTCTAGGCCTCGGCTACAACTAAAGTATTTGAGGGCGGGTAAAAGTAGAGTTTGAGGGCAGCCAATGAAGACCATAGGCTGGATATTCATCAATTCTTTCTTTTTGGAAACGATAACGTTTGTGCGTTTTGATTTTTTTTTTAAACTTTGCAGACCTTTCAGATTCATAAAGTGCGATATTATAAACTGCAAGAAATGTAATATTCAAAAAAGCATACTTTGGCACTTTAATAGCTGGATATGTCATCACAGCTTATGAAAAGGGCCCATTGACCAATCCGAATCAAACGAAAAAGCCTGTCTGATCTGATGTGCAAGGATTGTTTGCCACTTTTTGACATTCTCTTCTTTGTCTACAGGTGATATGGTGGTAAAGGCCTTATGCAAGTTGCAGGATATGAATAAGTCCTTTACTGTGTCTGAAAAGCATCAAGGAACATATCTCCTTCTTGTTCATCCCAATGAACAGGTAATTCAGTCAAAAAGCCATGGAGGAGAATAGACTACTCTTCTACTTTTTACATATTTTTGGTAGTTCTTGGAATTGCTCCGTTTATTTTCTTTGTTCTTACATTCTAGGTGCGGCGTTGGGCAATCGATGCTGCAAAAACTATGAAAAGTGTGGACCGGGACGCCTACTATGAGCTTCAAGACATATTCGTTTGCATGTTTTATGTCATTGAGCTTGGAATATCTTTGGATGTTCCAGACTTGGATCCTGAGTCTTACGCAGGGGGCACTATAAAAGTGCTGCCGTCTCACCTCTATGATTCGCAAAATAAGAAGAATTACTGGCTAGGTCTGTTTGAGTTTTCTACAAAGCCTCTTTTCTTACTAGTCTTTCCTTCCTTTACTTGCTTCCTTATGTTAGAGCAGAGGAACAAACCTGTAGCTAGAGAGTAACAGACCAAAATGTCTCAAACATATTTCACCATTCTGCAGTTAGTATAGAAACTGGATCTATTGAAGAAAAGGGTAGGGATAAAAAAAAAATCTCTGGTGTCTACTGTGTACCTACAGTAAAATAAGTGTGGCACCGTGTCCTAACCAGACGCATTTTTATGTGGTGTTGCACATGTTGTGGTGACTGGTGAGTGTAATATCACCTTTTTTTAAGTCCTTCTGTTTTGTGCCCTATAGGCATCTGCATGTTGCTAACACAGCTTAGTGCTGAGGCAATGGACTCTCTGTTCATGGGACAGTTTAACATCCCGCTTTGCATACTCAACACCATGGATAAGCTGAAAAATGGTATGTCATGAATTTGTGATGGGATACAGTAGTTGTGGCTGGTTATATAATCGATCCACTTAAAAGGTTGATTTATTATTTTTTTTCAGAGGATAACCCAGCTTCTGACCCATTCTGGCCAGCCCTCCACTGTTTTATGGTAATTCTGGACCGGCTTGGTTCTAAGATCTGGGGTCAGGTTGACCCTAGTATGGCTTTCCAGACCATCACTGGAGCAACCAGCTATGATATGGAAATAAGAAGCATCCAGCAAAAAACCATGGGGTAAGAAAGTCTGGTATTTATTGAAGTTCATTTATTGAATGATATACACTCCTTGCACTGCTTCTCATGGATCTACCATAATTGTGACTTAACAAAAGGCAATTGTTACTTCTTTTTTACTAGATACTATTTTAAAAGCTAAATCACTGTAAAATGTGTGTTGTTTTTTTAAGATGCAGTATAAAATGCAGGATTTATATCGAATGAAATGTACTTGCTATGAAATAATTTACTTATTTGTAACTTCTATTTACAATTCTTCACCTGGCAAATTAAATATTTACATCATTGTCTAATTTGTTTTGGGAATGCATCTTTAAAATTAAATTGTTAGCAACTCCCTGTTACTATTGGTTGTCACTCCTTTAAAATTTAGGGTTACAAAAATTTGGTTATGCCTCCCAAATTCGTTAAAGGCTCATTTAATTTTCAATTTCAGTTGATATTCTTAATATGCGTTCAAAATAAGATATTTATTTACTGCAAAATGTGATAAATTAACAGGGAACATCAATAGATGCCATTAAAAACGAGACACTTTAATTTCTGCTTTAGTGCCCAATTTTTGACAAGACAAATCAATCTTTTAATTAACAGGAGTATGTTTAAAGTAGAGCCTGAATATGATGACAACATGGTGACTTGCAGTCAGATGGTGTACGACTGTTATGCCTCAAAACCGAACCAAGTGAGATTTCTCTTTTATTCCTCTACTGCACCACAGGATTTTTACTTTATGTAACAAACATTTACTGCTCACTTTGTATTATCTGCTTTTAATGTTTGTTATGGAAAAATGCATATTATTATTTTATTTTTTTCCCCTGTTCATAATTTAGGGATCTGGTTCGTCATCCAACAGAGGCATTTGCTGCAACTACGTGATCTATGAGGATATGCAGTCTTTGGTCAAAGTGCTTGATTCTGAGATGGGCCAGAGCATGCGTGTATATGGAAGCACTTTTCTGTGGTTCATTCCATTTGTCCGTTCCATAATGGAACTTCCAGAGCTCAATGCCTCCTTTATCAGTGAAGTCATTCACTATCTTTGTGATAAGATTCTAGCTAATCGACATGTATTGACCGGACAGACAAACACGTGCGATAAAGTAACCGAGTTCTTCACCCGCATCCTCATTCAAATTGTTGAGCTGCACTCCACGGAAGGACGTATGGGAATACTTACTCGCTGTGCCCCAAAGTGGGTTGAAGTGATTGTCATGTGCATTGTCCTATCGGATGAACCTCATGGACCACCAGACAAGATGGGTGGGATTCACAGCGTCAGTTCAACCTCGTACAATCTGGGGATGGTAGGAAGACTGCCTACGTCTGGAGGTGGCATTGGTGCCATATTTCTAGGCTGCATGACACTGATTCGACTGCTGTTGAAAGAAGGCATAAAGACGGGATCTGTCCCAAGTGCAACCCATTTTTTGAATTTGCTTAACAAGCAGCTGCGTGGAGCTACAAACAAACGATGGAATTTGAAACATTCTGAATCTATAGAGCTTCAAAAGTGTTTAAAAACTGTTGTCCGGTCGATGCAAGAAAAAACTGTCGCTCCAACCTCTGCTGGAACCTCTGTTGTTCCATCACCATCTACATCATCGGTGGAGGCAACTACAAACACTGAAATTTCCAGAAAATCAATGCCAATCCTGCAACAACAACATGAGGAACAGGAGGCGGGTCCGAGCAGAGCCTTTGGCTCCTCATTCATTAAAGAGGAGCCACATTTGAGTTATGGCGATTGCTTCTTGGATGAGGAGTTCTGCAGCGGTCTTGAGAACATCATGAAGGCTAAAAAGGAACCTCCTGCTCCCGTGTTCATTTCAGAGCTGAGACCTTCTGTTGAGTTGGAACATATTAAACCAGATCTGGATAAGCTGCAGGAAATTCGATCCAAACTAAATAACCAGAATTTGTCAAAGATTGAAGCCATTACCAAAAGAAAGCCTGGTGAATCTTTAAAACCTGTTCATTTGGCATCGGCTATGGAGAAACGTGGTTTTCAAGCTACTGAGGAGGATGATTCAGATGATGATGAACCCCTCAATGTTAGACGAGCCCAATTGAGAAGATCTGCTCACCACAAGGTTGAGTCTAGTGACTCTGAAGTTTACTGTAGGGATGTTGGAAAAACGCATACCATGTCCACTGACAACTCAAAGAAAAACGTTGAGTCCACTACCATTGTTATCTCTGATGATGAAGATTCTGATAATGCTGAAGGGCTAAAAGACATCAGTTGGCCTGTTGAAAAGGAATGTGCCACGAAAAAGAAATCTACAGAACATCCTAATTTGCCTGAGAGTCCAGGGCGTGATTATGATGATCTCAGTGAATCACAAGTGTTTGAGTTTGAGACCCAGCAATATGTGGCATCTGCCTGGAATGATTCGACTTTTGATGAACCAGTCTCGACAAAGAAATCGGACCAGACACTCAAACCACAGGTGGAAGAAGATCCTCGTGAAGCATCTCCCTCACGGAGTTCAGAGAATGTAATGATTCCAGATGAGGCATGTCAGCAAGCAGAAGATAAGATCAGACAACAGCAGCAGTCAGAAGAGCCAGCGGATCCAGGTGAATTGGCCAAAGCATCCAGTAATGCAGAAAGCTGGGATAAATTTGTCAAACCAAAACCTCTGCAGGTTAAAAGCACAAAAACCATTCCATCAGAGAAGAGAGACAAGTCCACGCCTAAAAAGCCATTGATAATTGATGCCCTTGCTCGAAAAGTCAGACGCCACCACTTGAAACGCAACATCATATCCATGGACGTTGAAGAACCTTCCTCGACCTCATCAACTACTTCATCCTCGTCTGATGTTCAGCCTTCCTCTCCATCCTCCAGCTCCGTTTCCTCTTCTTATTTTTCTGCTTCCACCTCACGGGGCACCCCTGCAATTGTTCCTCCAAAGAAGGTGCGTAAAGCTGTTGAGCCAGAATCAACAGCGGAGCGTTTGGGATTAAAAAAGAAGGAAAGAAAAGCCTTTGATCTTTCTCAGCGTTCACTAGATTGTGTGGCTAAACTGAGGTGCCATGGCCAGAAATTGCAGGTAGAGCCACAACAGAAGATAAGGCGAGCGAGTCGGACCAGTAAGACCTCACCGCAGAAACGTATGGTGAAAGGCACCAAGAAACTAATGGGATCTCAAGATTTTCAGTTTTACAAGCAAAGTCGTGAGAAACAACAGAGGCCAGCGACAGGAGCAGTCACAACATGTGCTCAAAAACCAGCTAAGACAAATCAGCCAGGTGAAGTAGCCTTACCAAACCCTACAGTTACAAGCAATGGGAATGGTGATTTTGTTCCCTGGTTTCAACCAGATCCTGATCAGCAGCAGAATAATGAAAGTACTACATCAGAATCCACGGCTTCTAGAGGGGATGTGGTTGGAAGTAATAGGACAATAATAGAGTCCAAGTACTTTAAAGCCAGTGAGCCAGCTAATGTCAATATGGAAGAAGAGAAAGCCACCCAGGCATCCAAAGAGGACATTGATGAAGAATGGATGTTTCTCACTCAGACGGGACCCACTGACATGGAACTGTGCTCTCAAATGGAGGAGCTTGAGGATGAAAATGAAGATCTCTTTCTGACCCAGAGAGATCCTGTTGACATGGACCTTGATTCAGAATGTGAGTCAGATTTCCCCGAACAGCCAGTGTCGACGGATGAACCTTTTCAGACTCCTCATGCCCCTCTTCCGAGCACCATCTGTAAGGAAAAAGTTGCTGATGAATTGTTCTTGAAGCCTGGCCTGCCACCAATCAAAAAGGCCAAACCTTCTACCACAAAAATATACAACCCCAGCTCCCGCAGTGCCTCGCTAGTCCTTGAAATGGAAAAAGGAGCCAAGCCGCCTCCTGCCGCTAATGTTGCTAAAGCGAAGATTTCCCGACTGCCCCCAGCTATGCCACCCCCCAAAACATTACAGCCTGTGACTCCTCAACAATTCACAAAGCCATTTCCTTCACCACAAACTCCTCTGCATCTGAGCCATGCTCCCAGGTTGGTCTCTAGTACTAAAATAGGATCTACATTAGAGCCACCATCTTACAAGGTATACCAAAGGCCTGAGACTCCAGTTACCAGACCAGCACCCACGATGGATCAAAGCCCAAAGTTTGACCTTTCGTTCTTGACCCACGCTATCCTTAAATGGGAGTATAGAATGCTTGAGAATTACAAAACTTTTGGGAGTCCAAATGATCTATGCCAACTGCCACTGAAGGAGGTGCCAGTTAAGTTCCGTAGCTACCTGGAGTACTTCAACAGCTTGTACCCCCTGCTGCTGATTAATGCATTTGAAGAGGTGGGACTACATCTTATTTTTGTAATGCCTAAGTCTTTAGATTTAATAGAGACAGCATTTTAAACCGCTATTTTTTTCTTGCTGTGCTACATCGTCCAAATCTTAGGCTTGGAATAGAATGCTGTGTATCAGTGTTAATGATGTTAATCCTTTCCATTTTCCATAGATGGCTAGTGAATGGCTCAGAGAGGGCAGGGTCAAGCTTAACCTACAGGTCCTGGGTATAGAATACAGTAATTCCACAGCTAGTGCCAGCTTCACAGGTACGTCCAGCTATTTGATACACTTTAACTGAACATCAGAATAGGGCTGAACGATTATGGAAAATAATCTAATTGCGATTTAATTTTTTTTAATCAATATTGCGAATGCGATTTACTAAGTTGACAAAGACGAGCAATAAATCATTGTACAGTAGGGATTGGAATCTTTAGGTAGCTCATGAACTCAACTACTTCTATATATATACACATAGGTGTGTATATATATATATATATATATATATATATATATATATATATAAATAAAACATTTAAAGGGATACTCCACTTTTTTTTGGAAATAGGCTCATTTTACCACTCCCCCAGAGTTGAACAGTTGGGTTTTATCATTTTCGAATCCATTTAGTCAATTTTCGGATATTTAGAAGAGTATCAGTAGTAACCAGACAGTTTCTGGTCTCATTGACTTCCATAGTATATATTTTTTTCCTACTATGGAAGTCAATGAGATCAGAAACTGTGTGGTTACTGATATTCTTGTAAATATCTGATAATCGTCTGAATGGATTCGAAAATGGTAAAAACCCAACTGTTTAACTCAGGGGGAGTGGTAAAATGAGCCCATTTCCAAAACAAAGTGGAGCATCCCTTTAATTAAACCAATTACATGTTAAGACTTTTAAATAAGCTATATAAACTAATATAGCTTTAAAATATAAAAGCTAGTAAATAGAGAAACCAAAAAAAGCATTACAAGCATTGAACATAGAGTGCTTACAGTATTTAAAAGTAGGCTGTCTAAATGTTTTTCATTCAAGACCTGAATTGTTGGAGAGAGAATAAATAACACAATATCACATACATTAAAAATAAACTGTTCTTTCCTGTATGCCAGACCTATGCTTTGCGTGCCAAGTTGAAGCTTGATCTTGTAGACTGATTTTCTCCCACATCTCCATGCGACTAGTGTAATCACAGCTTTTGCGGTTACAAAATTGCGTTTCATCATATCGCGACATTATCGCAAATGCAATTAATCGTTCAGCCCTACATCAGAAGTACAAATATTATCAGTTGGCAAAAGGTAATGGGTTTGATTCCCAGGGAAAGAAAGAACTGATAAGATTGTAAAAATGTGTACGTTGAATTGCATTATAAGTCGCTTTGGATAAAAGCGTCTGCCAAATGCATAAATGTAACTGAGTATACTAAGTATCAGCCTTTTCCTAAAGTTGTGCATATGTTTGTAGTGAGCATTTCTCAGGAAAGTGACATAAGGCAACTGTACCCAAAAGAAGATGACCTTGTCCTGCTTTGGCTGCCAGACAACAGACAAGCGTATGTCCACGATGAACCAAATTTCCATGAACCACATCCTCATTTCGGTTGTGTGTCCCGGTCCATTGTTTCCAAAAATCCAGGTGTGGGACTTGTACACAATCCTTAATAATATAGAATTTAGATTTAGATTTTTAAATTTAGATATAGATTTATGTGCATTAACATTTATATCTCATTGCTCTGCCTTTCCTCAGGTTCCATGTCAACCCTAAGCTTGACAATTCAGACTCTTGGTAATGTGTCTTCGGTGAATGCCCAACCTGTGCATTGTGAAGTTATTGGATCTTTGGTCAGCATATTCCGGGAGTTTCGTGCACTATGTTTGCTGCAAAATGGACCGATGTTGCGTCCTATTCTTGCTCCACATGTGTCTTATTTCACACACACTCTGAACAGCCCACTGGACCTGGACACATCAGTGAGTTTGGGTTTATCTGAAGCTGTAATTGTTCCTAATCTTGATCCCAGGACTTGCAGCATTGCACATTTTGTATGTCTCTTTTATTTAATACACCTAATTCAAATAATCCCTTTAGTAGAGATCTCCATGAACCGAACTGGGTGTGTCCGATAAAGTGGTCAGATAAGCATTTTCTTCCAAATTTTCATACTACTTTACTATGTATTGGGCCAAAAAAAACTATTCTTGAGCTTTAGTACCTTAGAAGCCCCTTTTCCACCAAAGCATTTTGAGAACCGGTTCGGAGCCGGTGACTGAACGCGAATCAGTTCTTTGTGTTTCGACAGCCAAAGAGCCGGTTCTCGGCCGGGAAAACTTGTTCCAAAGCGGCACCAACTCTTTGCTGGACTAGAACCAGCAAACCCACGTTTTACCACGTCATTCTTACGTCGGGGGTTGGGGCGGGTTTAGATGGGTTCTAAACATCTTTTCTGACCATCGCAAAGCCAGGAGAAACATTATGGAGTCCGCCTTTGAAATTGTTATG
This sequence comes from Cyprinella venusta, assembly GCA_038021265.1. Taxonomy (NCBI): domain Eukaryota; kingdom Metazoa; phylum Chordata; class Actinopteri; order Cypriniformes; family Leuciscidae; genus Cyprinella; species Cyprinella venusta. The sequence goes on along the minus strand of CM075880.1, from coordinate 18,148,543 downwards.
CTTGAAGTTGGCGCAAGCGTTTTTATTTATTTATTTTTTATTTGAAACATAAGCAAAGAAGAAAACAGTCATGATTTAGAACAAATGAAAGATCAAACGAAAAGATTAAAAGACTTGCATATTTCAATTGTTTTTAAAGTTTTCTTGGTACACGAGTTAGTGATAATCCCAAAGCAATATACTTGCAAGGGTTTCTAGCGACGTACACAGTGACGTAACGACGTCGTTCCCTGGGCGCTCTAGTCAGTGGAATAACAAACTGGTTCGCAAGTTAAACCAACTCCGTACCAATTTTGAACCAGCACCAGTTCCGAACCAGTTCTTTTTGGGTGGAAAAGGTGTAAGAGTGATGTATGTGCATGTCCAATAGGTGGTCTAACATTCCTTTATAATGTGTTCTCTTTGTATTGCAGGAGTACAACAGGGACCAGGCAAGAGCGATATCCTGTGGTGTTGCCATGATCGAAAGAACGCAGCCCTGTGGTCTTGCCACGAACGAGAGAATGCCGAAGACCCCAAAATTTCTCCTTATTCATGGTCCTCCAGGAACCGGAAAGAGTAAAACCATTGGTGGCTTGTTGTACAAACTACTGTCTTCGGTATTTCATTTATCCCTGCATACTGTGCATGCTCACAAGGACACCTCAATCATACTGAAACTGTCAAAGTACATATTTACTGAGTTTGTTTTTTGAATGTGCTTATCTGGTTAGGGTAATAACAGTGCTGCTTCTATGGGGAACCTTCACTCCAAGACTCGCCGGACACGTGTTCTACTCTGCGCACCCTCTAACGCTGCCATCGATAGTCTGATGAAGAAAGTCATTGTGATCTTTAAAGAAAAATGCAGAAACATCAACGCTCCTCAAGGTTTCTAAGCTTGCACATACATTGACAGCTGAAAAAAGCATGCATGCCTCATACTGTCACATTAAAGCATATGACACAACACTTTTGTGTACAGGTAACTGTGGTGACATAAACCTGGTAAGATTGGGAAATGAAAGGACCATCTCGAAATCGCTAAAAAATTACAGCCTCGACTACCAGACGAAAGCTAGAGCACGTAAGAGACAAATTTTTGCATTAACACCACCTGCATTATGCATAAATTCTTGAATTATAATTTTATAAGCTGTGTGTGTTTCTGTGTGTAGAGCGAGCCCAGCAAACTACAGGAGCTGACGTACAAACGCAGAAGGAGCAGCTGGACCGGGCTATTGACAATCTCTCCCAGCGATGTGCAAAGACGCCAAAGGATTCTATTGATGTAAGGAATTCTTCATTTTCTAAAAGACAGAATATCGACTATGTTCTGAAGGAAATGATGGCATACTGATTCATGCTCTTATTTTAATGCCATCTTAAAATTTCTGTAACCTCATGGGTTGGATGACAGTACAACAATATGATGGAGAGGAAGAGGCAGCTTCTGAAAGAGAGAGAAGGACTGAGTCGGCAGATTAAAGAGGTAAATAGTCATGATATTTAACATGTTTCACAATACTTATTCTCAATATTACTACAAGCAAATATTTCTCATGTATTTTTCTTAGAGTCGCAGTAGGAGACAAGAGAGTCAAGCATTTGTGCTGCAGAATGCTAATGTGATCTGCTGCACGCTCAGCACCAGTGGAAGTATTGTCCTCGAGAATGCCTTCCGTCGACTGGGACATGAACCATTTAACTGTGTCATCATCGATGAGGTGCTAAAATCTCTTGCCTTTTTTAAGTTTTTGTTTTATTTGGTTCAATGAAGTAAATCTCTTACCATCAGTACAATCAAGACTTTATCATTTTTAACATCATACATTTTTATTTGACTTGTCATGGTGCAAATTTATCATTGTTAATTTACTAAATATAAGGTTTAAATCATTATAAACATACTAATGCTCAATTCAATACATTTCATTGCCACTTTGTTTGTCTTTGCACATTTGTAGGCTAGTCAGGCTAAAGAAACCGAGACGCTGATTCCCATGCTTTACCGATGTCCTTCAATAATCCTCGTTGGTGATCCCAACCAGCTTCCACCAACCGTCGTCTCGCTGGTAACCCTCCATATTAGCTGCATAGCATTTGTATTACCAGCATACAAATTTAAACCCATACTTTTTTTTCAAAGCTTTGCTTTTTTCTAAATTATGGCAAGTTTTTCTTTAGATTTAATTTACTGCCATTTATAATTATTTTGTTTTTTTGCCTCTTGTGTAAGATATGAAAAACGTATCTGTTTGTGTGTGTTTGAACAGAAAGCAAAGGAGTTTGGCTATGATCAGTCTCTTATGGCACGGTTATGCAAAAATCTTCATCCATCAAACCCACAACTTTCTCCCATCCTCCTCCTCAGCGTGCAGTACCGCATGCACCCTGAAATCTGTGAATTCCCCTCCAAGTACATCTACAACAGTGCTCTTAAGAATGACTGGTATGCACAACTCTTTGTTTGGAAAATTTACACTAGGCGTTCGTAGGGAGGGAGGGAGATAAGAATGCTCTGAAAACAGACTCTTCACCATGTTTATGATGTGTAGGAAGGGGCAGTGCAGGCAGTATTATCAGGAGCAGTGGATTATGACTGAGTCTGAGTTTAAACTCTTAAGGTCATTGAGAGGACCGTGCTCGTGGTGAGTGCTCAACACAACATGCTGCAAACTGAACCGGGACCTTGCAGACCTTAAGAAACGTGATCCAGCGACATGGATGTTGCCTTCCTATTTGGGTGTGACTCCCACTTTTCTGTGAGGGCCTATTCATACTGAGAAAAATACAATGAAGCAAGCAACATAAGTCACTGATAAAAGGTGTATTCAGCAAGAGCGACGTGAAAAGGCACTCCAGTTATTCTCTTGCTTCATCAAAGATGAAATGTTCTGCACAAAATATAGAAACCAATCCTGTCGACTTGCTCTCTTTTGTGGACACTCAGCGTGTCTCACTTACTTGCCACAGATTCAATATCGGTTTGATCTGTGATATCGTGACGCAACCAAAATTGTTTGGCGAAACCTACCCATATTATTTAGTGATGGTGTGATATAGGATTAGAAGTAGTTGTTTTAAGATTATTCGGTTTAGTTTTGTCAATAATAGAGGTGTACTTTTTTTAATTTTTCAAACATTGTATTTTAAAAATGCAAAAAATGTACTTTTGCAAACAATATGAATTGTTAAACATCACAGAGGGGCACTTTAGTTGTGCCAAAAAACTCTTAAAGGGTTAGTTCACCCAAAAATGAAAATTCTGTCAGTATTTACTCACCCTCATGTTGTTCCAAACCTCTGTGTTTATTTGTTCTGCTGAACACAAAGGAAGATATTTGGAAGAATGTTTTAATCAAACAGATCTCATTCCCCATTGACTACCATAGTATGTATTTTTCCTATATGGTAGTCAATGGGGAATGAGATCTGTTTGAGTAAAACATTCTTCCAAATATCTTCTTTTTTGTTCAGCAGAACAAATGAACACATAGAGATTTGGAACAACTTGAGGGTGAGTAAATTTTTGGGTGAACTAACCCTTTAATTCCATTACTATTAAATAAATCCCAAGCTGCAATTTTTTTTTTTTTTCCAGAAATATTTTTGGCCTGTAATCTTTCTCTGTTCGTCTGCATTGAGATGTGGCGAAAAGTAACATTTGGACAAGTAGAAATGCGGGCTTCTGATTTACGTACTTATGTCCCACAGTGAGACTGCCAAGAAACGCTGTTCCTTCAACTGGCCCTTCAAGCCCTACAAAGTGTTTGACGTGACGGATGGGAGAGAGATGAAGGAGAGAGAGTAAGAAATGGAGGATTGTGTGTGGGACTTTACTGCCTCTTGTTTCTCTGTCTGAACACCTAACTTACTGTGTTTCTCCATTGGTTAGTTCATTTGTTAACCCCAAAGAGGTCGGTTTGGTCGTGCTGCTGTTGAAGCTGCTGGGCGAGAAGCAGTCAGTGCGAGTGGGTGTCATAACGCCTTACAACGCCCAGAAACAACGGATACTGGAAGCCGTCAGGAGATCAAGCATCAACAAACAACTTCAGTGAGTGCAAATTTTCTTAAAGGTGGAATACCTAAGATATTTGCGTTAAAATATCCCAAAATCACAAGGCCAGTGTTATATATTTAGTTAAGATGATAACTTACAATATTCCAAATGTTTCAAACAATGTTTAAATCGCGAGAAATTTGAGATTTTAACCAAGGAAATGGGGCGTGTGAGCTGGGAGTCGGCAGTCAATCGTGACATATCCGCGTAACCTCGGTTTCCGCTCATACTGCGTGTAGTCCTGGACAAATGCGGAAGTTGTAGTTGTGCGTTAGCATCTGTCAAGCAACAAACGTCAGCTTGTTTCGCGCATTTGTTATGAAATGGAGCACAATTATTCTTTAGCGATTGCACCTGGTTCTGTCGATAAATACAAGTCTCGTACGCAAACGGGTCAACCAAACGACCCAAGAAGAATTTGGGACAAGAGAAATAAAACCAGCTCAACATCGGTGTGGCATTTCCTAAATGGAGAGAACTTTGTGAAAAACTAGAACTAGAAAGAGACGCCGATCTTGCATGTGTTTTACTTGACTGGTGAGTAACACCGTTGTTCTGTATTCAAATTTCACGTCAGTAAACCATGCAAAACAATTAGTATTATTGTTAAAATGTCTTGTTGTCTATGCATATGATGTGAAAAATCGTAAGGTCATATTCACCGCGATTACTTCTCGGAATGTGAACTAGAAAATGGCGTTTATCTGAAAAGTGTTTCAACAGTCCCTGTGTAACATCTGTGATGGCTAATTTACTTTTAAACCTTACTTTTCTTGCGGTTATTTCAGTTTAATTAAAAAGAAGCATGTCATTAAACGCAACAGTTATAGAAATTGAACTTTACCTCATCCATGACAACTAATTTTCGATTCCCGTCTGATTGATTCATCCACGGTGGAGTTGAAAACAACAGTTCCCATTAGGGCTGGGTATTGAGACAAATTTCACAATTCGATTTGATTTCGATTCACAAGCTTGCAATTCGATTTGATTTCGATTCAATATCAGTTACAATAAATGGCAATTTTTCTCACGGGAATCAAATCTCTTCACTAATGCTGTAAACTATGGGAGTCTAGTTGTGGCCTACTAGGCTTCTTTAGCCTAATATGAAGGTAATAATGAATGAATGACTTAAATTACACTTTTTATTTATTTTTATAAAAGTAGATCATATGAAATATAAACATTTAAATGGTGACTGTCATAAAAACTTGCCAGATTTATTCAAATATGCATTAAATATTGAAGAACATTAAGATTATAATGCAAATGTACTGTATCTTTTAACACACTTTCAGATGCTCATTCAAATTTATTTCGCGCTGTAACTGGTATTATTAACCCGGAAGAGAGTGCAGCTGCGCCAGAGTTATCTCAACGCCACAGCGCCAAAACGCTATTTATGTTTTTGAGTTTCTAAAGAAAATGGACGTAATTTGAAAATTGAGACTTTGCTTCATATGAATAGTAACAAAGGACAAAGATTACTGTGAGTTTTTGGATGCGCGCAGCCGAGATACAATGTCCCATTCATTCAAATGAAACAGGATGACTAATCGATTCTTGAGACTTAAGAATCGATATCGGTTCTTAAAAATGAGAATCGATTAATATCGAGAAATCGATATTTATTACCCAGCCCTAGTTCCCATCATTCCGCGTTCCTCCACGGCGTCATTAAGCAAAACCGTTGTTGTTGTTTTGAGTGTAGCGCCCTCTAGCGGCATAAAATCTTAGGTATTGTAGCTTTAAGAAAAAAAAAATCGATTTTTCATAGTCTTTCATCAAAGTGTAATAATTTAACTACAGCGTGCCACAAATAATTAGTCTTTGATTTTTGCGCAAACACACTCTTGAAAATATATACTTCAATTTCAATGTGGTTGTATTATAACATGTGTAACTTGTCTTTTAGGGTGGAAGTAGATACTGTCGATGGCTTTCAGGGCAGAGAAATGGACTGCGTCATTGTGTCTTGTGTGAGAGCCAGCAGTGAAATGGGTTCCATCGGGTAAGTGTGTGCAATGTCGTTGTGACCTACAGAAATATTCAAGTTGCAATGTTTGAACCAGAAACATTTCTTTCTTAAGGTTTGTTGGAAATCGGCAGAGGATGAACGTCACCATTACCAGAGCCAAATTTAGTCTCTTCATACTGGGACATCTACGCACACTCAGGGTACCGTACAGATTTATACACTGGCTTGTCTTGACCCACCAGAAGAGATGCTATTAATGACGTTTTAATGAAATCAACACATTTCTGCAGGAACAAAGGGACTGGGGAGAGTTGATTGAGGACGCTGGGAGACGGGAAGTTATAATCAAAACCATGCAAAGATATTTTGAAAGGGACGTCAAGAAGATTCTTAAACGTGATCTGCCGACTCGCAGTCTCTCTCATCCCCCTGTTATGCAATCAAGCACTGTGACCTCACCGGTTTCACCTGTGCAGGCTCCTATGGAAACAGAGCCTGCGCCACGATCCAGCCGTGACGTGAGCAGCGTTCAGCCACAGCAGGCCATGCCACGTCTAATACCTTTGGAGTGCCTTAAAGACCCACGGATAAATGACAGGCCCACAGACCCACGCTTTCCAGAGCGGCAGCCAATCAGAGATCCGGGACAGGAGAGGCGGGGCTCACCAGCGCCACGCCTCCAAACACACAGAGCTAATTCATATGACGCTGACTCTCGGAGCACCGGCCAATCTTCCAGACACTCTTCAAAGCATCGCGGTTCCCCACCGCCTAGACAATACCGGAGATAAATTGATTGTCCGTGTTTTTATTTTTCATTAAAGCTTAACCGCAATCCATCGAGAGAGATGTTTTTCCTCATGTCCTCTTCTCCATGTTTGAAAGCTCACAAAGGGTCTGTGTTAATGTCTGTGTGAATTCGCTTGATGGCAGTGCTTGCCTAATCTTGGACTCCGCCTAATCATCCTTTGCTGCTAAACACATTGAATATAGCTATTTTATTCATGAAGAGGGATGTTTTGTTCCATACAATTTTGTTTTTTGGGCCTTGAGTGTGCCTTAAAAAAAATATGAATGCAATAATTGGACTTTCTTAATATGTATCTCGAAAATAACCAATTTTGGTGTATCATACTGTATAGTTTGTCACTTATTTAAATGTAGTTTTGATTTAAGGTTTGTTGCATGGATGGATTTGCTGTGCAAGTGTGTTGAATGCAGTGCCGTTTGTTTCTCAAATTTGGTTGTTTTATAACATACTGACTTTTAACATACTGCATGTGGTGAGTAGGTCTTTTCGGTTAAACCTGGATTATATTTGATTGAGCCAACTGGTTGAATAGATTGTACAGGTCATTTTGGTAACAACAGTAATAATTTAGGAGGAGTTAAAGAAGGCCAAGAACCAAACCAGGGAAAGTCTTCCTTTACGTTTTAATTTCAAATGTAAAATGTCATGTTTTTGAATTGTAAATTAAGTTTGAAATTGTACAGTTGAAGTATGCTAGCCAGATAACTGGAGACTGAGACATTGGCCTGCTACTGTGGTGTTTTTCTTGAGTTTTATCTTTTGTGTGAGCAGTTTTACAAAAGTGTACGAAGAGGTCTTTGTTTTGTACGGATGCACTTTTTGTAGACAGGAAATTAAAACAAGTTCCTTTTTTTGTATTTACTTTTGGACATTTTTATTTTATTATGTGGTATTAAATGGCAATCACTGCGCCAATTGAATTCTGAAGCACTGCAACTATTCTTGATAAACTGCTTAGTGATGGGAATGTCATGAAGCTCAGATGTGGTATGAATTAATTTACAATGTGATTACAATGACATAAATAATTTATTAGATTAAAAACCTATACTTTTAATATTTGAATAAATAAAATTATGGGACATATTAAATGAAACTAAAACCGCCAGTATGTGGAAGTAGATCACTGTAGGTCATCTATTCAAAAGGGGTCCTATTGTGGCCTTTTACGGAAACTTGATTTTGTTTTTGAGGTGTACTAGAATAAGTTTTCATGCCTGATTGTTCACAAAACGCATTATGTTTTCACATATTTTATATTATTACAGCTCCTCTATCACCATTCTGGTTGAGCCATACACCTAAAAAAAAGGGGATGATGGGCTATATGCACGCATAAATTCCGCATTTGACGCAAGAATGCTCGTCCATTTCTTTTACTGTCTATGGTCCATTTCCGGTTGTGGAGATTAAAGCGGAGGAAAACCGAGGAAAACGGGCTTATGGCAGAGTCTTCAAAATTTACTGTCCTCCCGTCTTTGAAACGAAACATACATACGTTTAGATGTAATTTTATATATAGGTATGTTTATTTAATATAATTTTAAAAAGAATTAAACACAACGAGGGGTGTCTGTTTTATCTATTTTTGTGACTAACGTTTCTTTAGTATAACCATGGAGTATAAAATTCAATATAAATTCACGCTATTGCATTGGACTCTACGATCGGCGGAAGTTATCGAGCATCCTTACACCTTCACTGGAAAGCCCAGCTTTCAACTCTGCTTCAAAAATGTATTATTTGGATTTTTCCTTTACGACCAATCTTATCGTAAGGAATACCACCTAATTAATCTTCTTGTTAGCTAAATGTAGTATTCATAAATGTAAATTTGGATGAAACAAGTCTTTGTTTTTAATTTTAAGAGCAGAAATTCAACAATACCTAAAAACAATAGCACTACTGGGTTTGAAAAATAAAAAGCTGCAAAATGTGTATCTATATGTAAACATTTTCACATTTTTGTTTAACTTAAGTTTGTCACTGTTTTGTTTGTCTTTTCGTGTTTTTTTTTTTAAATTTCGTTTATTCAATGTACCCCTGACTGTAATTGTAATTCTTGAAATTCAATTAAAAAAAAATAAAAAAAAGATTAAAAAACATCTAGAAAAAAAATTAAAGGAAAAAAAAAACATCTTCACCGGAAGAGCGATGAAGCCCCTCCTTCCGAAATAGGAAATGTGCTGTGATTGGCCCAGTGTGCGTTGATTGGCAGCCCTTAGCGCGTGTTCGGGAAATCCTTCATAACCGTTCATAACCGCGATCTCTCTACATGTCACTTGTTTGTTGCCTGTCTACCAGTGTATCTGTTGCGAAGTAAACAAACAAATTAGAAATAAAATTAAAAGCGATAGCTGACCATTCTCCATAACGCGTCACTATTTACGTCTCGTACCATAAGTAAATCGTCACGTTACCAAGGCAACGACTTTTGTTTTTGTG